>PNEQ01075719.1:6505-18197 GCA_003012365.1 Medauroidea extradentata
TGACAGTGGTGGGGCGAGAAAACGAGAGTGGTGGGGCGAGAAAACGAGAGTGGTGGGGCGAGAAAACGAGAGTGGTGGGGCGAGAAAACGAGAGTGGTGGGGCGAGAAAGAGAGTGGTAAGGAGTGAGAAAGGGGGGTGGTGGGGTGAGAAAGAGAGGGTTGTGGAGAGAGAAAGGAGTGGTGAAGAGAGAAAGAGAGAGTGGTGAAGAGAGAAAGAGAGAGTGGTGAAGAGAGAAAGAGAGAGTGGTGAAGAGAGAAAGAGAGAGTGGTGAAGAGAGAAAGAGAGAGTGGTGAAGAGAGAAAGAGAGAGTGGTAAAGACAGAAAGAGAGTGGTGGGGAGAGAAAAGAGGGAGTGGTGAGGAGAAAAAGAGGGAGTGGTGAGGAGAAAAAGAGGGAGTGGTGAGGAGAAAAATAGGGAGTGGTGAGGAGAAAAAGAGGAAGTGGTGAGGAGAAAAAGAGGGAGTGGTGTGGCGAGTAAGAGGGAGTGGTGTGGCGAGTAAGAGGGAGTGGTGTGGCGAGTAAGAGGGAGTGGTGTGGCGAGTAAGAGGGAGTGGTGGGGCGAGTAAGAGGGAGTGGTGTGGCGAGTAAGAGGGAGTGGTGTGGCGAGTAAGAGGGAGTGGTGGGGCGAGTAAGAGGGAGTGGAATGGTGGGGAGAGAAAGAGGGAGTGGTGGGGAGAGAAAGAGGGAGCGGTGGGGAGAGAAAGAGGGAGTGGTTGGAAGAGAAAGAGGGAGTGGAGGGGACAGAAAGAGGGAGTGGTTGGGAATATAAAGTGAGAAAGAGGGAGTGGAGAGGAGAAAAAGAGGGAGTGATGGGTAGAGGAAGTGGTGGGGAGAGAGTGTGGTAAGGAGAGAAAGATGGAGTGATGGAGAGAGAATGTGGGAATGGTAAGGAGAGAAAGAGGGAGTGGAAGGAGAGAAAGAGGGAGCGGTGGGGTGAGTAAGAGGGAGTGGTGGGGCGAGTAAGAGGGAGTGGTGTGGCGAGTAAGAGGGAGTGGTGTGGCGAGTAAGAGGGAGTGGTGTGGCGAGTAAGAGGGAGTGGTGGGGCGAGTAAGAGGGAGTGGAATGGTGGGGAGAGAAAGAGGGAGTGGTAAGGAGAGAAAGAGGGAATGGTGGGGATAGAAAGAGGAAGTGGTGGAGAGAAAAAAAGGAAATGGTCAGGAGAGAATGAGGGAATGTTGGGGAGAGAAAGAGGGTTTGGTGGGAATAGAAATAAGGAGAGGTGTGGAGAGAAAGTATTAGGGGTGGGAGCAGGAAGGATGTAAGGAGAGAAGGAAAGAGAGAAACAGAGGGGAGAGAGACAGCATAATGTTGAATGAGAGTTTGTTTGAGTGGGTGTGCATGTAACCATATGTGTGCATAGGTGGCTGCATGCATATATGTGTGTGTGTGTGTTTGTATTTGTGTGGGTGTAGAAATCATTTGTAGCAGAATGAAACAGTGATGTTACAATGAAAAAAGCTTGTGCAAATCTGCCAACAAAATGGTCAAAAAATATCATTTTAACTCAGACTACATTAGATGCAGTAAACAGAACAAAACTCACACAACAGCACATGACCCTTTTCCTATCACAAGTGAGCTGTAATTACATAACTCACGTCAAAATATCAGTAGGTGGTTTGATGTTGCCCCTTACTATGAAATAGGAAAGTGTCAACCCTGAAGGTTTGGTTTGTCGATTCCCTCGCCCTTCCACACTACGGTCGTCTGTAAAAAAAACTTCTCTCCATGTCCTTAGCAGTCTGTTCACACAAACAAGTAAGGGATGAGAAGTGTATCGACAACAGTTGTGGTGAAGGGATAAAAAATTATGTTGTAAATGGCACAAACAAAATACAGTATAGCCCCAAATTTATCGAAATGCCTATGGACACGAATATGTTTGCTTTAAATCAATGTTTAGATAAATCCAATTTTACATTTTTTAACCCCTCCTTTCAAAAAAAATTAAACCCTCGGATATGTTTCCGTGGAAATGAAGGTAATTTTAAAAAAGTGTGATGGCCCACAACAATAACATACCGCATTTACCATCAATTGATAAGCCGGAGCTGTAAAAGAAAAAAATTCAGCGAAAAAACTTAAAAACTTCCAGCAGAACACTCGCCAAGCACACAGCAAATGAGGTAGGTCACCCGTGCACATCATTAAACATGAGAAATGATGATAAACACCGCCGAGCCGTCTTTCTTTCCGTCTCCCTCCCGCTTCTCCAAGAAAATTTAGGAAATTTCCATGAAAAATATTGGAAAAAAAATTGCAATGGAAACTGAATTTAAAAGTTAGAGAGATTAATCAGTAGAGCACAGTGCACGGAAGCGCATTCTTACAGACGCGAATCACTATCTGTGAATTAGTACCCACGCTGTCTGCTGCCCCACTGTGTGGACTGGGTATTTATAAGATAGTTCAATCGCCAGCTGCCAGGATGAGGATATAGTTACGCAACAGGGCAACACAGCGTCGTTCGCTTGGCCGCACGTGCCCAACTCAAACTCAAAGTCACTCCCGCTGCCAAAGTTTTCAACAAATTTTAACGACTTTTTTTTGTTTCTTGACTGATATTTTAAGACTATCTACGGAGAAAAAAAGAATATACTGCGGCCAGTAGACATATTTTTAATAAACTTACACTACAAAAATATTTTATTTTATCAAAATAACTTAGTTATTTCATACTTTTTTGTTTAGTTTTTAACAGTTCCTAAAAATCCTTTTGTTAAATCACTGTTATCGTTATTCCCAAGATCGTTAAATTGGGGCTCTACTGTATATTGTGTACATATAACAATCGAGGAACTACACCAATTCACATATTTGTATTAAAAATTTAAGTGATAAAAATGTAAAGTTATGACTAACTCACAAAATGAAATGCAAGTCACGTGTGAAACTTACAGCTTTCAATTCTTCCTGCAAGACTTGATTTTCTTCAGGTACAGGTATGCACTCCAAGACATATGGTTTGAAATCTGGATCCAATTCCTCAAATGCCTCCTGTTCATATGCAGACATATCTAAATTTCCTCTCGCCAGCAATTCTTTCAGTTGTTTCCGTTCACTGTAACTATTATCAACATTATTTAAGCAAACAAATAATAGCACAGTCAAAAAACAAAACTTCAATTCTAGATACTGACCTTTCTACTAAACACTATGAGCTCCAATGTTCACAAGTAATGAAAACAAAAGTCATTCTTAACCAAGCAGTATAATAACTTGATTTCAATACTAATCGCACCTGTACCAGTGGAAAAGCACTGAAGAACATCTAGCAAACATTGTCCAACTGTCTAATCCAGATGGATCTGAAAAAATCCATGCAAAATTAGAATGTACGCTGATCAAAATTGGAAAGGCACCACAATACTGCCAACTGTCAGCATCTATTCCTTCAAGTGTAGTTATAAAGTTAATCTGAAAACACTGAAAGTACAGCTAGCTCTATGATACTTTTGTATGTGTGTACTACACAGTATGTCTGCCAGTTTGGAAGACAATGACAAGCACCTATTAAAATATTAAGTGACTGAGCGTAGCTGTATGGGAAGACTCGGAGCAAGTGGCTGACATTTCGCACAACTGCCACTAAATTAGTTTATCACTGATGGATAAAATAGGAGACAGAGAGTTCCTAAAGTTGCCTACCAACTGATGACAGCTTAAACAGAAGACTCCTTTTGGTTACACTGACAGACATAACACAGCAATCGAAGCCTTGCCTGCACTAACAATAAACAATTGATTTCTGAAAATACATTTATGTTCTCGGGGTCCTCGAGAACTTTTAACACTGACTCCTGCTTAATATCATGAACACATCACATAGTGTTTGATAAACGTGCACTAAAGATGCAAAAGGGCAGAAGTGAGGTTCAAACGAAACACATTCATTTCAAGATACAAGTCACTTTCTTACAGTCACAGAAACTTACAAATTAATTTCACTTACATGAACCAAGCAGTGCAGTAACTTACTTTATGATCATGGCATCCACAGTTGATTTTTTCAACCACTCCAGTTCCTCATTTACATTTTGAAGAGTTTGCTCAAATGATAACTGGTTAGTGTCAATAAGCAGTTGTGCATTCACTATCCTCTCTAGAATGGCTCTCATTTTAACTTGAAGTTGCAGATATCCTTTAAAAACTCTGTAAAAAATTTATATTGAAATAATTCATCAGTTTTTTTAACAGTGGCTCAAAAGTTTACAAGCAATGCAAATACTTCAACTTGCTGTTCAGTCCATTTGAGGTTAAAGATATTAAAAATATTGCAATGCAAAACCACGAAAGCACGGACATCACCACAGTCTTGGATATGCACAAGAACGAATTTTGTTTCTCAGGTTGTAAATATGCCTTTCCTGATACCAACTGTATGGAAATGAAAATCCACTATGTTCACATCATCGGGCAGGGTCACACTGTATGAGAGAAAGCCGTGGTGAAGGTTGAACCAGCTGCTCGACTAACAAAACATGTATATAATTCATCCAAACCAAAGTATGACTGAGGTTAGGTGAAAGTGAAGCAGCAACAAAATGAGAAAGGCAAGGGATACCCGAGTACCCCGAAAAAACCCACATGCCAAATTATACGTCTACCACATTTCCCACACGTGAAAAATCCGGGACAGAGCCTGCCGGGGATCGAACGTTGATTACCTAGGTGAAAGGTGAGAGATCTAAAGTCTCGACCACTGCGGCCCCTACCAATTGTATTTAAAACAAAAATAAACGTAATTTTAAAAAATAAATTACAATGGATAATTTTTAACTGTATGCACTATACACCAAAAACATTCATTTCCTTAATAAAAGTAAATCAGGGAAATTGGAAAGAATTTGTGGATTTGTTTTATTATATTTTAAAAATGAATTAATAAATAAAAATGTTTTAATTTCAAAATTACTAAAATTAATTTGACACATTATAAAATCAATTAAGTGTAATGTAAAATATACCCTATTGCATATAACTTTAGCACAAGTAGATAGTTGTGAGAGCATTTACTATTTGTGTGTTGTACATGTTTAATGCAATGTCAGTCGACATTATTAGTTCTGAAATGAACCTGTGACGTGCACTCAACTGCATGTAATATAATTTTGTCTTGCCTTGTGGTTAACATAGATAATATTAACAGTTGTGTATCCTCAGAACCGGCAAATTATACTAAACATAAACAGAACTGAGTACAGTTCGAATGTTTTAAAAACTATAAATTTATGTTAGCCTTCTTGCAAAAAAAATTTTGTTTACACATTTTTTATAGGTAGCAAACCAAATAACATAGTTTTTGTTAAATATAAAGACAAAATTATGAAGATGGCACATTTTACAACAAAACTGTAAATTCTTAAGTTCTTGAGAAAACCAAATTTCCATGTACAGTAAACCCCTCTATTAGGACCGTATTTATTATGACAGTCTCTATTATGACCCTATCCTCGGAAACAATGAGAGGTCAAAAAGGTTTTATTCTATTTATCATGACAGCCTCTCAATAACGACCTTATTCTCAGTAACCGTAAAGGGTCGTACAAGAGAGGTTTGTCTATACTGTTATTTGCACAGCATTCTCTTATGGCTTGTCCATTAATATGTAAAGTAATTCATATTTTCAATAGGTGAGGTTGGAAATCGAACTCACATAATAGCCCCTTGGGTTTGATTTAACAAGTCAAATTAAATTAGTTGATTATGTTCTGTTCCACTCAACAATAGTACAACATGTAAAAAATAGTATGCAAGAGGACTAAGAAATATTTACTTATTTGGTTAGTTTCCATTGGTATCCTCTACAAAAATTGGGTTTCATCATCACTTAGCTAACCCTAGGTTAGTACCACTGAATGACCAATTACAGTAGAACCTAATCATATTTAGTATACGTTATAGCGAAACATTCGCTATAGTGACAACTTTTTAAAGAACCATCATTTTCCTTACGAAAAACGGGTAAAAATATTTGCTAAAAACAATTACTTGCTGTAACGACAAAAAATCTTGGACTGTGTGCACATAAATATTGAAGATAAAATTGTTCAAGTTTACAAATACGACTTGTGTAGACAGAATGTTCCAAATCAATTATCTGTACGTGTTGAATTGATCTGAATGTGTTTATCCCCTTCTCTTTCTACTCGTGTAGCACGGCAATCCTCTGCCCTCTTTATCTTGATAGTCAACTGTAATTTTCCATTTGCGGGTGATACCATTTCCCCCAAATGGTATGAGAGAGAAGGCTAGATGAAAATGCTGATAGTTGCTAGGTGACCAATTCTCCACCTGCCAGGCATGTGGGTAACTTTGTTTCCCTACCTGGCCGGCCAGGAGAGATAAAGAGGGCCAAGAGAAGAAAGAACGAATGTCGTCCATGATTGAACATTGCAGTATGGAACATATGAATAAATCAAACCAGTGTACAAAAAACCTTTTGGGCACGAGTTACAGTATAACATAATTCACTATGCAGCCGTTTCAGATGTCCTGCTCCCCTCTTTTCCATTTTCAGTTAATGTGTGTAAAGAGCCTATGATTGCCAGACATGTGATCTTTTCTTGAGATAAATCTGGTAACTGATATAGTATAATCCATAAAATGTGAATGTCCCTTCACGTTTCCAGTTTATAAGACGATGCAGCCCTGTTTCTACTGTTTTATGAAAATTAAATTTTAAACCTAAACAAGAGCAAACATAAAAAATATGTTTGGCAGATTTGTTTAAAATGGTTTTCACCATGTTGGCTAAAATTTTCAAGACAGTAAATCCTATGGTTTTAGCTAAGTATGCAATTAACTTATTAAACAAAACTGTGTAATTTCTTGAGATGAGAAAATTAGCTATAACAGCAAAAGTTATTAAAAATACTGCCAAACATATTTGTGACATTTGTTCTCGTTTATGCTTTCAAAAATAATTACCGCAAAAACAGTACAAAGAGGGGAGTAATGTCGTAACACACGTAACACTAGTTTTTTACTCTATGACAAGACAACTAAAAACTCTCATCAACAATTCCAACATATATTTGAAAATGTCAAACAGAAAGTTATATGAGGACTTGAGTGAAGGAGAAAGTGTTGCATGCGCACCACTGACATAAGAATCATATAAACAGCAGCAGGAGATAATGTTTTGCTGCAACATATCAACGTCCATAAACCAGCCGGCGCCGTCACGCTCAGCAGCAAACAGTAATTAATTTGACGCATCCCAGCCATAGTTAAAATAGATACTGTAGAATGTGTATTTCTGTTTGAATAGTACAGTAACCATATGCTGTATAACCAACAAGGCTTGCAAGCACTTACCACCATAGCAACACTACTACACTGGTGTACAAAAAAGATTCTAGTATTGTTCACTCAACAACCATCTGATTCCAAAATTTAGACATAATGAAAATTCACTATAGCGACAATTTATTTTGCCACTGTCAACTATAGTTATGGTGGAGTTCAACTATACTCTCTTTACCACTCATCAACAGGGTTAATCAATATCTTTATTTACACACGTCCCCTCACAACATTGTGATGATTTACAAGATTTCTAGACAGTCATTTTAAGTTTTGAATTCTCTTCATCTTGTTTTCTTTATTACCACTAGGTCCTACTCCTAAGCTACTAGTCCTGAGACTGACATTATGTGAACCCTTCAAGCAACAAACCATTCTCAAATTGTATCAAAAATGTCTTTACTTATTGCTGACTGCAAATTTAGTTGCTTAAAATGACCTGCAATCCCTTTAAACTAACCTTAAAAATTTTGTCTTCACTTATTTTATATGTTTTTTCCCGTAATCAAAATGTGCTACTCTTTTGGAGATACTTTCCATTGCTTCAATCATTTCAAACTTCAGTGTTTCGTACCTGATAAAACAATGCATGTTACGCAGTGAGTACACATACAGTAATACTTAATGAATAATGCCATGACTTCTGAAGCAATGCTTGTACAATAAATGTTGAAAATATTCTTGAGTGATCTGACTTTTTGCAAAAGATATTCCACGAGGAGTATGTACAGTAGTCCAAAAACAGTGCATAAAGATAAAACATCCAACACCATCCTGGATTTATTTGAATTTTGTTCTAACTTTCATTATAGATTTATTTTTGAACATCTGACTCATTAAACAGTTTGAATAAAACATATATGTAATCTTTTCACTAATTTGGCTTGCAGAACTGTAGAAGTAAAAATTTTTAAACTAGCCAAGTTAATGAAACGATTGCACTAACATTATGTTTAAACTGCCCATCAATTAATGTTCACACCCTATTGTGCCAAAAATTTACAAAATATAGCAAAAATTAAATAAGTTAAAGAAAGCAATGGATTTTTCCACCTTAAAGATATGAGAAAAAGTATGTATGTCGTCTGTACCAGAGTCATCAAGCCACATTGGCTCAACTGAAACCTCTGAGATATTCATACTTTGCCAATGTGTTAGCGATTCAATGCCAAGTGGCACCTTTGAATTTCATTACTAATGACTTTTCCTGTATACACCAGTTTCAGGTCAGTCATTTAACCCCACACAATCAAAACTTAAATACCAATTTTATGATTGTTAGCAAACGTATTAGAAAAAATGTATGTTCTTATCCTTCTACACCGAAACCAAACCATCCGGTACTAATTTATAATTTGCTTAGAAATTAGTTATGCTGTACCAAGAGAATAAATACAGGACAACTTATATAGCTTATTACACAAACAAGTGCACTTAAGATTATAAATGTAACTTCAGAAACTAATTCTAATATTGCATCTTAGTGAAACACTGCATTAGCTTACAAAATGATAGAATGAGACCGAAAAGATGTTAGCAGCACAAGAAAACCTTAAAATAAAACTCTAATGCACAGCAGACAAGAGAAAAATGTGCTACTAGAACAGTGAGATAAAATACACTCGTTTATGGATGAAACTGTAAAACACTCGCATTAAAGATGTTTATTAATAACTCACCTGAGCAATTTTTCACGATCCTGGCCCAAATACTCTGCCTCCTTGTTCACAGTATCCTGCAGGCATTGCAGCCTCTCCTTGTACTCATCCCTCTCTCGCTCACGATCCAGAGCCATCTGATCCATTGCTTGCTGTACCTGGATCAGGCCCTGTCTCAATGCCGTAGCATCATCCAAACTGGCCCTACGCAACCAACAGTTTTCTTCAGTAACTGGTCATCTCACACAAACACACATGCAACCATCACACTCATTCACTCATGTGTAAAATATTATAACATAATTACAGACGAAACATCTTTACAGCTAGTCACTTTAAGGCCGGTATTCCGAAACGTTTGTATAAGGGTTAGGTGCAGCATATGTCATGCCTAGGCCTTATCGGTATTCCTAAACGTTTGTATAAGGGTTTAGGGTAAGGACATTGCTTATTCACGACTAATCTGAGACATTCTCTTGTCCTAATATAATTTCGCATGCGCAGTACGCTTACGTACAGATGGCTACAGACGTTACAAAGTAATTTACCGCTTGCTGGACGAATATCATTTTTAATAATAAAAGAGAAAACAAAAACATTCGAATCATACAGGAAATGAAAATTTGTGGCAGCAGGAATACGAAATAATAACCCACTAGCATTTTAAAAGCCCAAATAATCCCAAATCAACAAATTTGTGGTTTTAAAAGCATTGCAGTACACGTATATTTTTTTGGATATTGTTACAAAAGTGATTGAATAGCTCAGACGCTAAGGTGTCGGCCCAGCAATAATTTTATTTGGGTTCGAATCACGGTCACTCCAAATTTTTTTTATTTTTTATGTATCACAATAAGATAAAAATTAAATTAGTGTTTATTTCCACGAATATAGTTTCTAAGCATTATATTGACTCAAAAATATAGAAATACAATAAATTTATAACGAACCATTGATGAATAGAAAAATTTTCCACCTGTACATTGTAGTCAGCATGTAGGAATACCACGTCTAGTGTACAGAATTAAATGACTTGACTTTTTTTATTCTTTAAATGCTAACAAATTGAAAGAATAATGGACATACGATCAATAGGCGCCTTTTGTAAACCGTCCTACTTAGAAAATATGCAATTATAATTGTTACAAACTGTTACATACTGTTGAATTAAACACATTTTTGTAAGATACGATACGTTTAACTAACATTCAGGAGTTCTGACTATGTTTTTATTAACAAACATTCAATTATTTTTAAAATTAATTTCAGTAAAAATATATTTACAAGTAAAATAAAATGAATGTCGTTTATATTTTTTTCCCAAATACAGTAACTCGTATTTAATCTGTGTTAAATTATGTTAAATAAAAGTTTCAGAAATAATTAAAAGTGTTCACGATATATTCACAGACAAAAAAAAATGTAACGGGATGTTTTCAAAACAGCTAGCGTGCTACAAATAAATTGTAAAAATATCTCCATTCTTGTGTGCCATTGTAATTAAAAATTTAGTTAAATATATGAAAAAAATTACAGATTTCTAAAAGTCTAATTTAAAAAAATTGTTTATACGACAGAAAATCTGATCGCTGGTTCCGTGACTTGTGCAATCTCAAGGTAAGTGATCACATTTAAAATTACAGTTTTATTTTTACAGTAAACACACTTTTACACTAATCTGCCATTGATAGATGTATATATCTAGAAAGTACAAGCTTAACTAATAAGACTACTTTCCTTAATTTGGTGCAAATAAACCAAAAAATTTCACATTGATCATGTAGACGTAAACAATAGAAAATATTTCTTTGTTTCTTCATGTGATTCTATCTTCTAACATGGTGAACCTAAAACAATTGGAACTAATTTAACCAAAGTTAGAATAATTAAGTTTTAATTTTACATTTTCTTAGAGTTGTAATAGGAGAAAATAAATAAATTCATGACATGAAATCTTGGGAAATAGAGTATGTTCAATATTATAAACGTTGAATCATTAAATTACATTAAGTGGTTCAATATTATAAACTTTGGATCATTAAATTACATTTAATACACAATTCCCTTGTTAGTTATGCGGGATAATTTATTTATTTTAATGAGGCTTATGAAATATGTGTCTAAATATGTCCTCAAAATTTTCTGCAAAGTGAATTATAGTGGTAGTAATATTAACCAGAAAATAACTACAAAATGTAATGTCTTAAAATGTAAAGCAAAATAACAAGTGCTGAAACAATTAAAGACCAAATAGACTATTTTATCAAAAGAAGAAAAATTATTAAATCAATTTTAAACTATTACCCATTTCACGTTATCATTGAAATTACATTTTCAATTTACCTTATCATAAATTTCTCCACGCGGTACTAATGAAATCTATTCTGAATCATCCTGTGTTAAAAACTGAAAATTATGTATTAAAAATACGTTAATATCAAACATATTTACCGGGTTTGGTGATTTCCAGATGCATGGTTAGTGTAGATAACTCATGTGATCAAGTAAACTTAGATACATAGCCAGCATTTTTATAGGCGTCTCTCTTCAAAAAATTAGTTTTATTTATCTCATGAAGAAAAAACATTTTTAATGACCGCCATTATGAAAATATGAACTAATAACAAATACGTCTAATCAACTTTGTCTACTGTACTATATTTTTATCAAGTTTGATTACATTAGCTCCGTATGTTCGATTTTTTAATGTGGAGGAGAAATTGAGA
>PNEQ01075719.1:18297-46213 GCA_003012365.1 Medauroidea extradentata
TCAGTGGCGTCGCAGGACGGCAGTAAGTGGGTGCTGGGTAATCAACAAGTCACCAAAAGGTGGCGGATTGCGGCAACAGTGGTATCCCAGGAATCCGATGACTCGAGGAGTTAAGTGGGTCTTAACACTTACCCAACACCTTACAAACTCCTGGATTCAGCATGGATTGCTCCGCCTCTGGGCATAGCTGGGAGCCAATCAGAGGAGAGGATTTTGACGGCCGGATGGGGGTGCGAAGAATGGTATAGACATCGAGCTAGCTACCGAGGGGAGTTGGAGAAGAGAGTCGACGAGAGAGTCTTCTGCTCGGGCGGCGACCGCACCTAGGGACTCTGGGTTCGAGTCTGGGTGCGACCTCTGGCTAGAGAACTAGCTCCAACGGCGCACGAGCGGTGAGTTCCTGTTGGTTTAGGGAAGGAGAGCGATCCTTTACCTATCTCCTGTCTCGCCTTACCCTAACCCTTCCACTCGCCTCTATTTCTGTATTGCAGTATTTCCTTGTTCTCTATTCTAATAAACTCTTGTTACCTTCCATCTCTGGCTTATTTATCTTCCCCTTCCCAGGCTAAACTTGTAACATTGGTGGAGGCGCCGGGTATGGGACAATGGAAAGTAGACTTAAAGAAAAGAAGAAAAGCCTTCGAGGTCCTGCATACGTGTGCACGTCATTATTGTAGACGTTTTCCCAGGCCTCAGAGAGGTGCACCGTGATTCAGCCGTTACCAGATCATCCAAAAACTGCTCAACGCACATGAGTGATGTCTGCTTAGGAATATTATTCAAAGATTACTATACGTGTGTATACCAATTTCTGGTCCAACAGTAATCATTTAAGCGTCCAAAATGGCAAAAATGGGTGTTTTAGCGGTGCTTTTCAAGCATTGAGATCTTGCTACAGAATCTTCTATAGGGTGCAGATGTATATAACTTACCTTTATCGTTAAAATTACAGTTACGTCTCGTAGAGGTGAGTTTTGGCGAGAAGACAAAATGCCAGTTAGTTACTTGCGCCTAGAGACTAGGGTATTGAGTGATGTGCGTGCTTTCTCTAACTTACAGCTTCCGCATTTGTAGGTCTCGAACACGCAAAAGACATCCACGTGGATACAAATTTGCACAAGAGATTGTAATTTTATTTTTAATTTTTTAAATTTTGAAAGATATACTACACATTATTTCAATCTATATTACACTCCTCCCCCGCTTATCCGACTCTGTTTTAACCGAGCCTTCAGTTAACCGAACCATTTTTCTCCGTGTGATAAATGTGAATACATGCCCAATAATATGTACAAACATGTAGTATGATTAGTGCGCGCAGCACGCAATTGCAGTGTGCACTGTGCCGGTCACGAAGAGAGCCGCGAGCGGTACGTAGATAGACGGTTCATTGAAAATCAGTGCTAAGGATAGACATGCTCGTTTTCACACGCGGCCCACCACCCGTGATTTTTTTTTACTTTTTATTTTTGTTATTTCCCCTTCAGCTGTCAAAACAGACTCGTTCCAAGACAAAAAAAAGTGACTCTTGTTCCCACGCTCTTCTTGACGGTATGTACGATACCTGAACAATGCAACAGCCAGCCAGCCCGCAAGGATTTATTGCTTCTCGCTCAAGTTTATGGGACATTTAGTGTGTTAAATTGTAATTTATAATTAGTGAACAATAAACGTTGAAACTGCCATTAAACTAAAAGATAAATACACGTACGGCCGACTGTGTGAGCATGAAGATTAATCAGAACAACAAATGCGTCCTCTCATCCCCCATCCTTGCTGCTTATCTCAAAAAGCTGAAGGTCTACGGAGTAAAATATGAGCTGTAGCAAGCTAAGCAGAGATAAGCACGAGTAGTTGTGTGTGGGTGCGTGTGTGAGGAAAAGAGACACTGCTATCGTATCTCCCAGAGGAATTTCTTCTGTATGCGTGGTGTGTGTGTGTGTGTGTGTGTAACTCAGGTATAGCACAGCCGGCGGCAATTATTCTTAGTGAAGAAACAGCATATGTCCGCCATTATTCAGTCAGAACATGCAGTTCTTGTTCCAAACAGCCGTGACATCTGAGCTGAGCGGAAGCTTTTCAGGAGCGCCTGACAGCCGGCACAAGTGGTACACAGGCACTTCTCGTCACATACTCCGACTTCAGTGACAGTGATTAATTCTGGTAAACAGGCATTGTCTTTTTTTTTTCTTTGCGTTTTTTACATTCCGTTTCCTGCAGTGTAAAATCACAATTTATTTTGTGTTATGTTGTTAGGGTAACTATGTACATATGTGCACATCTAAACACAGTAGATTATAAAACGTACATCATGTTAGTTACAGTGATTTTCACTTAAAGGATGATAATAAAGGATGGTGGTAACATATCGTGAGCGACGAGGCAGTCGCACGCAGTCGCATCTGTTCAGTGTCAGTGTCAGCATAGAATACAGAAGGGTGGCTAGGCAAGAGAGGGGAACAAAGCAAGACGGGAAAGCTTGATCAGCTGGCTGCGGAGCGTCGGCCGGGCGGGAAGCAACGTTGCCAGATGACCTTAGCGTGGAGTTACGCCGAGATTCTTGGGTACGTTTAAATATTGTACTACTTTTAATTTTTCAGTATTATGTACATAAAGTGTAAAATAAAATTCAATGAACAGTTTGTGTATATATGTTCACCATGTTTCTTATAGTACATGAGTGTTGCTTTAATACAAACATATCTTATTTGTTTATAAACAAAAAAATTGCTGTTTTATCCGAACAATTCAGAAAACCAAACCGGTTGGTCCACTGACTAGTTCGGATAAGCGAGGGAGCAGTGTACTGTATTTATGATTTCTTCTAGTTTGAAACAATTTAAAATGCAATACATTATGTTTTAGAAGTAAAAAATTAACGTATTTTTGTTAAATAGCTGTTGAAAGTCACTGCTACTTGTTCTATAAAAAAGCACTGCCCAGCATCGCCATAGTTTATTTATAACCACACACGGGACGGTAAATAATAATCCGTGACTTATCCTATACCACCAGGATGTTTAGGAATACGGGCACGAGTTAGGACTCGACCCTTGCTTTCTGGATCCAGAGATGGTTTCACATTATTCCTGTCAAAACCAGTACACCTTTCATTACCGCTTACCTGCCGAAAATCGTATTTAACAAAACGAGAGTCAACAAACACAAGAAAATTGTACATAAAATAAAACTTTACGATGGCGAGAATGTTAAGTGATAAGCTACAAACTTTTCAAAAACTTAAAACTATTAATAAATAAGAAAATTTTGATTCTGTAGACAGTTTGCTAAATGCAGGCTATAATATAAAATTTTTGTACCATAATGATATCAGCTGGTCCTAAGTTTTTTTTTTTTTTTTTAACTTTTTTTTTATGTTACACAGGATATTAGTAGTAGTACGATTATGATAATTTTAGAAAATATTGTTTCTGCACATTAAAATAACATGATATTCGACCGTTACGATGTTATAAACAACAATTGGTAAAGAGTACAAACTAAATGGTTTTCGCTGTAAATAACAAACAATACATGTATAAAAATATTTTTTTAATATTTTACGTTTTGTGAGAAACTTTTTCAAATTTTTGTACTAACCTTAAAATAAGAAATATTGTGTCTAGAATGATAAAAATTTGTCGTCACGTTCAGATGCACATACCTTATTTTGTGATTTTTAGATACCAAAAATTACACAATTAAACAAATAATTTTCCTGGATAATTTTTAAAGCTCATAATAACAAGTTATACTCAATCAAAATGTACTAATGCATCTTCGCTTTTTATTTCGATGCATGTAAAATAACAATAACGCAGTGCAAACATAATTAATATAGGCATTCTAATTCGTCCACATTGCCCTAATCATGCAAAAAAAGTCGTAATTAGTAAACATTTTGCATCACAAAAAAACATGTTTCTTTAGAAACTACTAAACATCTGCGATATATTTACTAGCAACATATTGTAAAATAAAAGCACATTTCAGACTGTGACCGTTGACAGGCTACGTATTTTAAAACAGCTTGCGCGCTGTATCAGTGTTACTCTGAAGCCTTCGAAAATTGTCAAAAACACTTTTTTATTTCATATATTTCAATAACAAAAGGTAAGATAAGTGAGCTTTACGTATCGTCAACACCCAGGTTATTAGAGACCGTTTCAAAATTAAATTACTGGATACAAACAAAGTTTCTACTGAAGCAAGGAATTTCACTTTGCTAGAGAGATGTGTTCAATGAAATGATGGAGCCATTGCTTGAAGTATGATCACTTAACAGCCGATGACAAAAGAAAAAAAACTTGGTTTAGTGTGTTGTGTATAGAGGCAATGAGAGACCTAATTTATGTGCCACTGTTACCGTGACAATACCTTAGTTTACAGTGTTCAGTTGCAGCGTAATAATATATTATATTTTAACAGTGATTGCGAATTACGTTTTGAATGTAATTGCACGTGTACAAATAATATGCTAATATAACATTTCAGGTCATAATCAGCATAAAAATATGAACGGAAACACTGTGATCGTGTGGCTACTGTACCTACCGTTTTAACTTTTAACAAGAAACAGTTATTAAATATTTTAATTGTGACCATTATAATCGGTGATTTTTATCTCTTTGTTACTGTAATTATTTTGTAAACAAATTCAAATGCTAAATAATACGTTTCAAAAGTACAAAGTTTAACGTGTTCTTGTTATAGCCATGATACATCAGCAGCGTCGAGCGGGCCAGCGACACCATCTCGGGACACGGCGCAAAAACGTCTAGGAATACGCTCAGCGAGTTTCGTCTCTGCCGTTGCTTTTCTTGCACCTGAGATGGTAGTGAGATGGTAGTGCTTATGTAGACCCTAACTTTTTGTTTAGGAACACCGGCCTAAATCCTCCAGCTTGAATAAATATAAAATACTCGTCATTCACTGTGAATGTATAATGGAACAGCTATTGAAAAGTTCAAAATTATCACTCTCAACATCAGAATTGCACCTAACAAATTAATTTCATTCTAAATTAACCAACACCCCAGACCCAGGTGACAACAAGTAGCACAACAACATGTTTTAGTGGATTATTTTCATGAAAACAGAATTACAGGAACACCCATATGGCTCAGTAGGTTCTTTTTTCTGCTTTCTAACAATTTAATTGGCCTGTGGCACATCAACATGTTTCAGTGGATATTTATTCCAGTCACCCGTGAATATGTTTAACTTCTTGTCCTTTTTTTTTTCCCCCACAAATACTATACACAAAAGCCAGCTCAGTGGCCACAGTGTCTTTCTGTTGAAAATTGGTATAAAAGAAGTGCATGGGAAAACTTTGTCAATCTATCACATGGTCAGGAAGTACTACAGAGCAAACATTTCTTGAAATGCAGTAGCCATCTTGGAGACTCCAGACAGACACATAAATGACAGCATGAGCCGAAACGAGGAATCCGCACATATATAAAACTTGTAAGCAAGACAGTAATGCATCCATTAATGTTGTCTTGCTTAAAGACATTTTCTTACTGTGTAAGATACAGCAATTAATTTAACATAAGCCACTGATAAGTTTACGATCATTTGAAACTTGATTCATCTAACCTGTTTTATCACACTATGTCATATTGTCCGCTGTCTAACTTGCACACCAATTCCACCAGTGTCGTAACATCCCTACTTTCACCATAAGTAACATTACATAACGCACAGCATTCTTCCGCATAAAAATACAGGATTGCTACAGAATATCAGGATTAAATTCCCTAAAAATTTCCAGGTTTTCCCAACAAAATCTAAGAATTTCAACAGTTTTTTTCATATAATAGAAAATCACAAATTTTACCTGCTTTCTAAAAGCCACTTAGAAGAAAACTTTCTGGTTGTGCGACTGTTTGACTGTATTTGCCACATTTAGCTACTATACCTTGGAGAGAATAATTAGTTTGTTTTCAATCATTATAAGTTCTGGTAGCCTAACATTCTATAAATTGTACTACTGTATTGATATATTTTTATTTTCTGTAACCGTGTATAGCAAACTATCAGCAGCCAAGGCAACAATGTTCTGGGTTTCAATTTTTAAGGTTAGAAGAAATAAATACTAAGTAACAGTTTTTTATTACATTTTGAAAATAAATGAGTTAACATTACAACTCCCAAAAGACTTAAGTAAAAACACCAGACCTGAAGTTTGTATTACACATTTGAATTTCCATGTACCAAAAGAAATTTCTCTGAAATTTCTACGTTTTCTTGATCACTTTCAAATTCTGTGATTTTTCCAGGTTTTCCCTCTGTAGCAACCCTGTAATAGCATATCATTTATCATAACTGTTTTAATTATTAACTTATCAATATGTAATAACAAACTAAGATACCAGGAACAACAAATAACATTCAATATGGCATTATTTTCAGTGCTGTTTTATTATAACAATTAAAATATTTTACATGAAGATTAATTCAAAATTCATAATTCATTTATATGTATAAAAAATACATACCTATAAGAACACTTCCTCGTTACATTTCAATTTTTAACAAAAAAAAAACAGTATTATGAACTTGAACACTGGAGGTTATATTGAAGACACAGTTTACATATAAAGCATAAGCTTTTAAGTATAGCCGTACTGGATATTCAAAAAGACAGATGTATCATTAACATGACTGAGTGAAACCCAACATTTTAAACAGGTGAGTCTATTTCTGAAAATGAAATATTTATTTAGAAATTGTTTGTAACTGTCTTGCAGAACCTAAGCTTTAATGTACACAGATTATTCAGAACTAAATGGTACACTTATAAGTCTGTGAATTTCTTTGAAAGCAGTATGGGATGTTTATAGTTGTAAGGCAATGACAAAGCCTGAAGTCTTCCACCCACCCTCAGGAGACCCTCTATCAACGAAGGGGCTTAGACTCTTCAGTGAGGGCGGGCACTCATCTTTATTCTTGATAGCAGTAGCTCGGAATTAAATTCCAATGCTTGTGTCTTTTTCGCTAAATATATAACTGCTGCCTGCAATTCTGAAGCTGTAAGGGGTCCCTTTAGCCTTAGTCTTGTAACACATTGCTAGTTACAGCCCCAAGAGCATTTATTCTATTATGTTACGTATTTAGTCTGCATCTTATTTCACGTTGATGGATATTTTTTTTGTGCTTAATTGATTAGTTTTCTTTAGCGTGTTGTAATGGCTGAGGTAGGTTTAATTTTATATGGAGTGCATTAACATACTAAGTTACAGACTTATTTCAGTAGAGCAGTTAAATTGTACATCTCGGAGTAATTACTAGCAGTTTTGTTTATTGTGCTATGTAAATAAGGGGGAGTCGTATCTATGATTTTGAGCAAGACGCTCCGGTGGAGTTTTTTTTAATGGATTGGTGTGTTTTGAGGGTAGAGGTCAAGAAAACCCGGCAGTAGAGAGGTTTGCAAGAAACTGAGGTGACATTGAACTGTGCTCACCACAGGAATACTTCAGCTAAGTCACGACTCTCATTAATACAGAGCCTGTACCTCACACACATACTTGCCATGATTAGTTTGCTGTTAGTTTGGTTTTAGGGTGTGGATTTTCCTTGAAAAGTTTTTTTCACCTTATGATACCCTTTGAATAAGATCAAATTGCTCTACGCTATTTTCTTTCTAGTTGAGGCACGTCATTTTTTTTTTATTATCATAATTTTCCACCAAGTTGAGACAGTTTATCAGAACTTTAACCTTTTGCATCTTCACTCAATTCATTGTAATTACACTATAGATTTTCAAAGATAATTTTCCATGTAATAGCTACAGGAGTCAGCCAGGTGAATCAGTTAATGTTACAAGTTACTTACTTTATTCACGTATTTTGTTTTAAGGCTGTGGGGAATATTTTTCATAGTAAATTTGGTCCAGAAAATTACCAGGCTGTGTATTTCTTTAGTAGATAGTTTTCGTAAACGTAGAGTGTCTGCACGTCAAAATTACAGGGACGCCAGGCGAACTCGTCCGAAACTTCAGTGGTAAGAATTACTGGTGTTTCCGAGCCCTCCCCAGAACTCTAGTGTCATGTCGCAGAAAGTTAAAAAAAAAAAAGAAAAAAGAAAAAAAACATTTAATTATCATTAACACCGTACAGTCAACTCTCGAAATAATGTTCCTTTCCCAGGAACCATGGAAAATTGAAAAAAAAATTGCATAAAAAATGTATTCAAAGAAAATAGCAGAAAAAGGCATTGTATTTATTATGTCCGCAAATGGTTGCAGTTATTTCTCGAAAACTGTACTGCCGCACACTGTGTGTTTGTTCTAAAAATATACGTTTCTGCCTCCCACACGACGCAATGGACAGCCAGCCGGCCCGAATGCCCTTCCCATCCCCCGGCCGGTCGGCGAACCGCCTGCCTTTTTTCCCTCCACCGGCCAACCACTCCAATAAGGCTGTTCGTTCCCCCCTTTTTCATCATGTGTGTGCTGTAACATTTTTGCCACTAATTTCTCGTGCCCTTGGATAAGGTAGTCTGTCTTTGTGCCTGTGATATTACAATTGTGCATCGTATTTATTTAAGCTTTATTTCATTTTTCGTTTTGTTAACTAAAATCTATTAAATATAATTACCATCATGTAATTTAATGATATATACACACTAACATTTACGTGTAAACCATTATTATTTTAAAAAGTGAAAGCAGGACAGTTCATAATTGACACTACGAAACGTCAGGTGCATGTCTCAGATATGTATGGTATAGAGCAGTACGACACTTGACAACAGCACATCTGGTGTGAGTCACTAGCCCTCACGTGTGCTCACGCCCACACACATGCACAAACGAGCAATAAACTCGACAGTAAATAACAGCCGTGGATACACTTGTATAAGTCGGTGAAAAGAAAATGTGAAACAGCATTGTGTAGGTTTAAAGTTGTTCTGTGAATGTGTTACACAAGTTTATTAACAATGATCAACATCTTGATGTTTGTAATTGTTTACTGTTGGTGAACAAATTGAAAATCTAATCCCTTTCCATGCACATTGGTGAAGTGTGTAAATAACTCGTGCAGAGAGTAGAGTCATTATACAAGCATGTTATTTTCACACGGCCAGCCAAGCTTGAGAAGTGAAAGAACTGTAAAACAAAGAAAGTAGTGTTATCATCACACATCATCTGCTGAGCGAGTGTCAGAAGCTGTGACTAGGTAGTGGTCAAAAGTGGCACAAGTGACACAGTAGTCACGTCATGTATGTTGTTTTTGAACTAACCAGTTTCCAGATAGGTCATTGCACACACTAATAATTGTGTGTGTGTGTGTGTGTGTGTGTGTGTGGTCGCTTGCTGCCAAGACGAGGTCTCTGGAGGCAAAAAAAAATATCAAAACTTATGTTGAGTCAACTAGAATTACCGTTGCCGGCAAAGTTTGTGCGTAATGTGTCGAAGAAAAGTCTTTGATGTCAACCATGACATACATTCATCCTATTGAAATATTTCTACTATGTCAATCAACAACATTGCGATGGTACGATATAAATCGTTTCGAAACACCGACATTACTGGCATTTAATTTACGTTGCCGACGATATGTGTGTTTCATTATCATGAATTCATGCTTGATGTTAAGCTACAGAAAGGTTGTATATGCACGTCCAGGGTATCATTTATTCAAAATACTTCCCTCTACTGAAAAATATTCTATTTAAATAAACTTTATAGCGGCTTTCTTGCAAATAAATTCCAAAAACTGTCGTTGCGGGCGCAAGAATCTATATAGTCGGCGACGTTTTTACTTAATTTTGGGCCAAAGAAAGGTAATATATGGACGTCCAGAGTATAATTTATTCAAAATACTTCACTATACCGAAAAATATTACTATTTCAATAAACTTTGTTGCGGTATTCCTGTAAATAACTACCAAAAACTGTAGTTGCGGGCGCAAGAATTTATATTGCCGTGACATTTTTGCTTAATTCTGATCCAAAGAAAGGTCATATATCCACTTCCAGTGTATTTTTTTTTTTTTCAAAATACTACACTCTACTGAAAAATATTACTATTTCAATAAACTCCAATGCGAGATTCTTGAAAATAACATCCAATAATGGATATTGCGTGCGCAAGAATTTATGTTATCGGCAACGTTTATGATTTATGTTTAACTAAATAAAGGTCGTAGATCCACTTTATTGGCATACTTTTAAAATAATGTGTTTGCTTTTCAAAATAAATGTGCATAATTTTATAAAAACCTGTTAATTTTTACACCAAAGATGAGTGAACGCCGATTCAATGATAAAAAATGTAAATGTCGACATTTTAGTGGTCGGGGATCGCCGAAAATTTGTCAAAATTCTAATAACGACCCTATTCTCGGGAACCGTAAAGTGTCGTTAAATTGGTAGTTGACTGTACCTATTAGCAGTTTAATACATTACAGTCTGTCCGATTTTGGTAACATTAAACACGAACATGTAGGCTGTTATCTTATTCAATGAGAATATATGATCCAACAATGTGAAGTCCATGTGATGAACAGTCCCAATACTTGATATAAGAAATCTTTGCTTCGCAGACAAGCACTCATCATGGTGTGCACTAATCCTAAAATTCTTGAGGTGGATGCTTGACTCCTGGACTTTCACACAGCCCTGGAGGTCCTGTCCACGAGAGTGGGTAGTTGATCAATTCTGATGACATCAGACCATGATACGCCCAATCAGCATGGTTGACAACTGGCTGAACATTATGCCACCACTCCGGAGGTGTGTTGGTCTGATTTCCCCTACTCTGTTAGCAACAATGGTTTTCCACTGGTGGAAAGATGATTGTATCCATCCTAACCTCACTGTTGAGTCAGTCCTGGCAAACACCTCACTAATATGCACTCTAGAACCATATACAATCAACACACAGGAAAACAATTGGTTCTCGCCAGCAGCAATGCCCTGCAAATTTCTAGTCCGGCTTAGGTGACACATGTTTTCAATGTGAAAGAGATTTAATAACTGAATTCAAGCTTTATTAGTAACTCAAGGATATTACGAATATTAATTTTCATGCAGTAGTTCTCTGCTTGCTGTACTACATTTTATTTCACGTGTCTCTGTCCAGGCAAGCAACCACATGCCGGCTGCATCACAGCCTAGCATGTCGCCACGCCGCTATCACCTTGAAATACTGTACGTGCTAGCAGCCACGTTTCTCAGAGTAGCAGAGCCTGTGCATCCTCTGTGCGCATACAATACCCACAACGCAGCAGCTTTGCTCGACTGCGGACATAAAAAACATCACTTTTGGACTTTCTTTTAGCACTTCACACTGCCTCTAGCTACTATCTGGACCCTCTGCCATTTTTGAACACCCCCTAGCTACCTTGCAGCAGCATAAGCAACTACTTGGGCGTCACCACGCCTTCTGTAGAGCGTTACTTTTTCCGCACTTCTTAATGCCTCTACTGACGAAACATGACATGCCTCTGCGCTGCTCCTGTGTTTCGTGATATTGTAGCCAACGGGATGTAGATTCATGCACTTTTCTTATTTCTTTATGTTGTGTAGTGTTAGTTGTTTTGTTTCAGGTATAAAAGTGATTTAAATTTGATGCATTTGATACTTTACTCAAATTGTCAACATTCTTCAAAATGTGAGTCATCTGATCCACCTCCGAGGTAAGTCTCCCTACTGCATTCGTGAGATAAACCCTATGTTTGTTCGTTTTGTGGGTTAGTTAATACTTCACTTTCCTTTTATTTGTTTCAGTGGAGGGTTCAACTCAACTACCCAACTTTCAATTAAACTGTCTATCTTTCAACTAATTCAAGATAATTCAACTCATAATTTGATTGCCTGATTTTCAATTCAATTCTACCTTCACTCACTGAAGCTATTGCGTATTTCTTTCAACATGTCCTTTCTTAAGATGTCTACTCATCGCTGCTTTCAACTAAGTTCTACACCACTACATAAACTTTAATAACGCTGAGTTCTAGGTTACATCATCAAGCAAAATTTAATAGCTATGATTTTAATTGTCATTAATTAATCTCTACCTAACATCATGTCTTCACATTAATATAAGCCTGCCAGGCGTGCACTCTAGGGAACAATGTATCACAAGTGTTTGCATGGCCCTAGTAAGTATTTCAGATAGTAATTGTGCGATACACACTTTGTAATGTTTTGATCAAATATTCAGTTGCTTGTCCTGTTGCCCAATATTTTAATTAATAATAAACTTTCCTATTCACTGCCTTATATTGATTTATTTCACAGTTCTTCCTCTCAAACTTAAATATTAACTATTTGTTAATGTCAGCTCTTCATGAGCGGTAAAAGGCATCAGCTTTAATTATATTTTGTGCCTGCCTTCCTTCCCAGCATGCATTTAAAAGTTACATATAACTATGGTAGCAGAAAATATTACTTAATGCAGTCTTATCAAATACACTTAAAGGAGGGACGTGACAGGGCTATCTTTGGCGTAGCAATGATAAGGTGCACTGTGACTAGGCTGACCACAGGGATCACTCAAAGGTATACTACAGCAGCATACCCCTTTTCAGAACTGTCTGGAAAACCATGTAGTTCCACCTTGCAACCTGAAGTACTCACCAAGGGTCCTCAAGGAATGTTAATCTTCTACACACATGAAATTTCCTTCCCCATTTAGTTTAAGTTGCCTTCAGATAAGTCGGTACATCATCATTCCATCATATACCTTCAAGCCACAACTGCTGGATAAAATGTTTCGCCATCAGCACCAAAGGTGACAGACAACCACCCTTGATCGAAGATGATTCCTACAACAGACAAGTATCTGCTAGTGGTGTACCTCATATGAGAAGGTGTCACTAGTCAGCACCTACTGCAGTCCAAGGCTTCAGAGGAGTGGTTTCATCACAATTGTTGAACAAATGCTTAGTAAGGTGTGTTGGTTGTGATTCCTGCAGAACTTCCAGAAAATTTGGACTATTACTAGCAAATTTTCTTAAACAGATTGCACCTGATTGCAACATGTCAACTAACTCCTGCTGAAGCACAACTGCTTCTTGTACTGACTGTGCCGGTCACAACATTATCCTCCTAGTTGTCTGTCCTCAACACTTCAGCAACATGGGGAAAGCCGTGTTCGTCATCTTTGGCAAGCAGACGAAGAGTGCCAACAGCTAGAAATGGGGATGACGAAACTCAGTAGGTGACCATTTTCAAGTTGAAGTCCTTAATGACAGATGATGGATCAAAATGTTAAAAGAGTATCTGTTGGTACTCTTGATGACTGGGATTCGCCAGGATTTGCCTATACATTAGCTGCACATCCGCAATAAATACAACTCTATGCAGAAAAAACAAACAATCAATTCAATGATATCTATAACTCAAGTTTTTGTCCTGACAATTAACACATCATTCAGTGACTGACTTGACAATGTCTTGGCTGAGGCGTTAAAAACTACTCGCAGCTTAGTTGTCGTGCTATCTGGTTTAAAGACATAGTAGTGCGCAATATAGTATGCCAAGTCCACATTAGTATTACCTTCACAAACCTCCTCCAGATGCCAGCTTGGCATAAATTCGTAAGATTATTAATCTGTTGATCCCTCTTGAGCCGCAGCTCCAAGTGACCCAGTCTCTACAATGCTTGGATTTTAGATTCTTCTAGCTCTGGCTTTACCTATTTAAAAGTAAGTGCCACCACATATCTTACATCAGACCTTCTATGGCATGACTGCTGAGATGACTCTTCACACTGTGCTACCTCTAGCGTTACTACAGCTTTAACTGGCACCTCCTAAAATTCCCAGAACTTCCTTACACTATCTTCCAACGACATTGCTGAAAGGGGAGGCATGTAGTAACCAGTGAGTTTGAAGGTCCTGACACCCATTACCCATTACAAGCCACCCAAATGCAGTGTCTAGTACAGCAGGAGAACCTGGATCTCTAGATCTCCATTCGTTCTACCACCAGTTAGTATGAATGGGAATAACTCTGATCTAATTAACAAAAATATGTATCCCTGAGTTCCAAACCGAGGATCTGCCAACATAAGGTTAGATAACTAATTTTACTCAACTCCAATGTTTCAACAGTAAACAACTTACGTTCATCACTGTCTGGCTGAATGTGACATGATGCAACACACGGCACCTCAGCAATATCTACCCCAGATAAAACTTGCACTGATTGTGAGCACCTTGTTCTTTATAAACAGCTGCTGATAACAAAACTTGCTTGAATTCCAGAGTTAAGTAGAGCTCAGCATGTCTGGATGTTGCCTTTAGAATCTTTTGTACCAATTATCGCAGTTGCCAGCGAAATATATGATGCCGGTGCAGTACTTGTAAATAATGCTGAAGGTGGATGGTCATTCTCCTCAGTGGTCTGGTGCACCTGTGCAGCCTCTGTAAAAATCTGAAGCTTCGAAATGAGGCAATGTATGATGTCGCAGATCACAAATTTTACAACGCGACCTTGAATAGCATTCCTTCGTCCTGTGTGATTGTCTTAAGTAATTAAGACAGAAGTTGCACTGCTTGGCCATGTCAAATTTCTCCTGAGGTGACTTTGTAGCACACCAGTCCACCTAGACCAGTGCACTAGCTCGACGATCACCCAGCCAAAAAGGCAGGGATGAAAACTGGAACATTTCTCTTCATCTGTAGTCAAGTACTCAGGAATTTACTGAAAGGACATTTGTAGGTTACGTCACCTTGTAGACCAAATTTAGAACTTTTATAGAAATTAGCCAATTCAGAGAAGTTAGTCACAAAATTATAAACTCAACTATGATCCAAAACTGCTTGTTTATTAGATTTTAAGTTTACATCGACACAAAATACACTGTCTTAACACGGTGGATCCGGTTCACAGAAAACTACAAGCAGAAATGCAGCGAGACTATATTAGATCATTAAGCGAAACAAAGTCAGAAATTTTGGCACACTGTGAAATATACACACGCGGCGAAGAAGAATGAGTAGCCATCCTGGCTCTCTGCACCTAATGGCCTACATGCACAGGCGGAAACGAATTTTGTAAAGTTAAAGCTTGTCCGTAAGAAAGGTTAAAGAGAAAAGACTGCGGTGCTACCCATGCATGTAAAATTTCAACTCCCGAACTTCACCTCATAAAGTATTTTTGGGCTGCAGCCCCGTGCACTCAGGATTGAGTCACTACTTATTCTAAAATGGTGGAGGCAAAACATTCCAGAACATAGGGCAAAGGGGCGCCACATGCCGTGCTCTCATTGGCTGGTTTTCGGTGGCATGACCTTCGTCATTCATTCCATTATCTAGAACCTTCTAGGGCACAATGATAAACTACGCATTAAAACAACAAACGGCACCAAAGCTCCGCGAAAAAAACTAGAACATAAAAAGAAAAACAAAGCTATTGCCTCCTACCAAGGGCACCTGGCCATAATGACAAACATTACATCCTATCTAGAACATACAAGAAACAAAGAACTGCGTTTCTACTCTCCCCTTCTGGAACCGAGACCACTGAAATAAAAGTTACAATTCTAAATATGATACTATAAAATTAAGATTACATAAAATACAAATCCTCCCGTAAAATAAAAACCCCTTGTTTTGCAATGCTCAACTGCCCCCCCCCCCCCGCAAATACTTGGAAAAAATCTGAAGGTTTTTCCAAGTAGTTCCTACCTGACCATGACCCTGAAAACAACATGCACCAGGAAAACTGCAGATAAATTCCCTATAACAACATTATAATCTGTTGACACTTTTCTTGTAGAAAAAATCAAAAATGTACCACTATATACTAACACAGAATGACTCTACAGCACAATTATTTTCAATAAGAAACGTGAACAAATATTAATTACTGACAAGTTCATGCATTGGAACGACTGAATATTATACTATACAAAACTCCAAAACTTTAAGCAAATTTACTTATTACTTCCTTTCCATAATCCCTACAAAATAACATAATAATAACATACAGATCATCAATTACTACAAATGTCCAATGATTCGAACACTACATCCTCTTTTGTTAGTTTTTACACTGCATGTAGTTCACATTTCATTTAAAAACAAAGTTCAAAACTTTGTGTTCCAACATCGACTTATTATTTCATCATGACTAAACACTTTCCTCATATCAGTCCATTTTCAACATATTAGTCTAAATGTTCAATGAAATAACCTTTAAAATGACAAAACACACTTCCGAATTATCGAAAAATTGGTTTCCCAATTATTTACATTATAATCTTTACATTTACAAAACAGGCAAGCAATAAACATACATGTTACAATAAACAAATGTACTATGCCACATATTATTCATCACTCAACATTATTATCAATCACAAAAAAATCTCAATAATGCTATAAACACTAATTATTTACATATATGCCTACAGTACTACATCCTTCTCTGCACTCAGCTCATAAAATTTCTTTGTATTATTTACATAAGTTGTTAACAAAATTCAACTTAACCTACAATACTTGTAGCATGTCTTGCCACTGAAACCTAGCTCGCATCGCTACACTATGAATTATTGTACTTATTCTAAATTCAAACAGAATTATATGTGGATCATACTTAAAACTATACTCCATCAATTACATTACTACACTGGCATCCAAAGGAACAAAAATCAACAGATCTTTCTATACGCTTTTTTCCAGGGTTTTAAAAGAGTAACATGCATATTCCCTCCTCAATATAATTGCAACATATAAATATCACAATTTTTTTTATTACAAAAGATTAATGTGTATTACTTCCTTTTCTGTAACAAACTCTGATTTTCTTTCTCAGTATTATAGATTTGGTACACTTTCCCATTATCAAAACCAAAATGAAAGCGATAACTATTTATCAATAATGTGTGACTGGGCTGGTAGGTCTCAGTAGAACACCCATAACCGCAATGCCAAACAATTACTATACGTGTCCTGTCAGCGACACTGATCACTAATGAAACATTAATATAAAAGCATCAAAACTGCAATATTACAATACTTCACAAAACCCAACATTTCAATTACTTCAAACCATTAACGTCACTTACTGTACTTAAAATAAACTTCATTTAACTCTCAATCACAAATTAAACCAAAAAAGCAGTTTAGGTTGGGCCTCCTTCAACATACCTATTACTTTGTATCAAAAAAGCCACCCTCAGGTGCTGAAAAATGGTTCTATGTGTGTCCATTGGTCAATGGCAGGACACTTGCTCTTCCTAGCTCATAGAACAAATATTACTTATTTGCCAACACATAGCTATAAAAACCAGATTCAACCCAAACCAGCTACTTTCAAAACCATTCACTCATATTTACTTAATTAAACAATATCAAATTCCCATCAACCCTCCCAGTAACAACTAATAATCTTAGTGCTCAATGATCAAAAAGTATTTATATCTGTAAATGTAAGAAAACAAGAATACTCAGGTGTGGTCCTGCCTGGCAACCATCATCCATGAGTGTAAACTAACATCATTAGCAAAACATACTTAACAACACATCCACAAAATTAAGAAAGAAAAATTACTTGAAATATTAAAATTACCATGTGTAAGTGTTGTAAAGAAAACAAAATGTAGCATGGAAGGCAGTACAAATATTGTGCAATTGTGGCATGTGCGCACTAACGATTCCCACAGCCTGTCAGAATTAGCTTTATTGTTGAAACATGACAATACCATTATATATGAAGACTTCAATACAATAAATATACTAGCATCAACTTATCATCAAACCATCAGTTATATACGTGTAAAAATCACATTTGCCAAAATTTGTCTGGCCCTGGCCAATTCCAATTACAAATTATAATCTGTTGTACCAAATAGAAAAAAAAAAACAAATTATTACAAATAAATATGTTCCCCTGAACATATGATGCTCAGTCTATTGCAATAATAGAAAATATCTTAAAACCTACTTATTTATCTTAATGTGCACATTGTTGTCCTTTTATAATACAGCCTCCTAGGCTTGCATTCACTTGTGTTCAATCAATTACAGATTCAAAATGTATGTACTAATAATATCTTCCTAGTTTTGTAGCCTTTCGGCACAACCCTAACCACCTTCTTCACACCACTTACTTTCCACCTCTTCCTGCACACCTTCCCTAACCTTAGTACCTTTCTGATCACCTCAGCCAAACTTTTAATTCCTCTTTCTAAATTTTGTTTTGCCTGAAATGACCCTTGGTCCCATTTCTTCTTTTGCACGGTTTCTCCTACAAATAAACCCTTACCTGTGTCTCAGGACAAGACTATTTTCACTTTTCTGGTTACATTTTCTATCATCTGTACCTCAGTACACTTCTGACCCCCCCCCCCCCCCCTATTCCTTAAATCATAGTAACATAAAACATTCTCATTACACAAACACTCCAAAACATGTATCATTTTCTTCTTCCCACTGCTTACATAATTCCTACATGTATGTCCTTTGTTTTTGACCTGATTGGTTTGTATCTTATTTACCTGTGTTCGCAACATCTGTGGTGCCTGTTCCACAGCATTTACCCTGTTTTCATGTGTTTCAATTTGTTTTGTCCCAACCTCACAATCATTAATTACATTTTCTTTTATCTGTACTTGGCTCGCTACCATCTGTACTTCACCCTCACACTGTACAACTTTTTGCTTTAAATCCTCGCAGATAACATTATACCTTTCTCTCATTTCTTCTCTAAACTCAGCAAATTTTTTTATCCTGTCCTGCTTGAAAATTGGAAACTGTTCCTTAATTAATTCCAATATTAGGGTTAGTTAATTTTTATTTCCCTCATTTGACCTATAAACTTGATTCCCTAATTGTGTATTCTCCTCATCCTTCCTATCCTCTACATCCTCTGCAGAAAAAAACCCTTAAAACTTGTTTCCCTTTCTGACATTTCGACTACTGAATTTAAAAATATCAATGTAAATAAACAATTAGCAAATTAAAAAATACAAATTTACCCTCTGCCACAATGAAATCTAAAGTAAAATAAAATTTTCAACACATCAAAACAAATTACATTACACACTTCACACAAAATTAAACTTTACTTTCAGGAAAATTTTGAATTTTACACCACACTTAGATTTGCACCATTACATGTCAAATATAATTCTATTGTTACCATCACAAAATACACAAAGGTTTTTAATTTTGTTTTACCACAAACATTATTTTCACTGTGAATTTAACCAGTTACTTTTCAATATCATCAAAATATTATCAGTTGAACAAACTCCCTCAGGAAATGAAAAACCTTTGCTGTTCAGGTATCGGCGACACGTCGGGCTGCCAAATTGTGGCGTTACCGTCTTGTACAAGTACCTGAGACCCACTTGGGCCGACAAATTGTAGTACACCAGCCAAAAAGGCAGGTATGAAAACTGGAACATTTCCCTTCATCTGTAGTCAAGTAGTCCGGAATTTACTGACAGGACATTTGTAGGTTATGTCGCCTTGTAGACCAAATTTAGAACTTTTAAAGAAATTAGCCAATCCAGAGAAGTAAGTCACAAAATTATAAACTCAACTATGATCCAAGACTGCTGGTTTATTACATTTTTAGTTTATATCGACACAAAATACACTGTCTTAACACGGTGGATCCGGTTCACAGAAAACTACAAGCAGAAATGCAGTGAGACTATATCAGAAATTAAGCGAAACAAAGTCAGAAAATGTAGTACACTGTGAAATATACACACGCGGCGAAGAAGAATGAGCAGCAATCCTGGCTCTCTGCACCTAGCAGCCTACATGCACGGGTGGAAACAAAGTTAAAGCTTGTCTGAAAGAAAGGTTAAAGAGAAAAGACCGCGGTGCTACCCATGCATGTTAAATTTTAACTCTTGAACTTCACTTCATAAAGTATTTTTGGGCCGCAGCCCCATGCACGTCCGCTCAGGATCGCGTCACGACTTATTCTAAAATGGTGGAGGCAAAACATTCCAGAACAAAGGACGAAAGATTGCCACACGCCGTGCTCTCATTGGCTGGTTCTCGGTTGCATGACCTTCGCCATTCGTTCCATTATCTAGAACCCTCTAGGGCACAATCATAAACTACACATTAATACAACTAACGGCGCCAAAACTCCCGCGGAAAAAACTAGAACATAAAAAGAAAAACAAAGCTATTGCCTTCTACCAAGACCACGTGGCCATAAAGACAAACATTACATCCTACCTAGAACATATGAGGAACAAAGAACTGCGTTTCTACTCTCCCCTTCTGGAACTGAGACCACTGAAATAAAAGTTACAATTCTAAATATTATACTATAAAATTAAGATTACATAAAAAACAAATTCTCCCATAAAATAAAAACCCCTTGTCTTGCAATGTTACAACATACATGAGAACCAAGGGAATTTTTCTACTGAATGATACTCAACACACATAACACACTTAGGCACATTTTCACTAGCCTGACCTACAAATGATTGTGTTGCCTGCTGTTTAGCTGTTGGTTTATTTTAACTGTAGGCTTGGGCCATTGAACTCCTCCCAATGACTCTCGTAATCTTTGTCTCCCTTCCAGGAAGGTTACAAATTGATCCAAGGTTGTAGCTGGTTAGGATCTGTGAAGGATGATTCCCGTTATTTCCCGATTGCCACGACCAACTTCCTCTTGAATGTACACTAGACCCCCAATTTTACGAAGTGTGGATTTTACGAACGTAGCGATTTTACGAATATACTCTCGGGAACCACCAAATAATCAAAAAAATTAAAAAAAAAAAACAGTTGAAAGGTGTTGAAAAATGTGACGACGCACGTCTGAGAGCAACGTTTGGCCGGTGAGCACTATGTACGTTACACAGTTTGTCTACCCTCAAGAGGATTTTTCGTATTCCCACCTCTACCCGCACCCAACCACTAAAAATGACAATCACATTTCTTGTATGTTATTTTTCGTTTTGAGTTTCTGCAGTTTTTTAGTAGTTATTAAATGTTGCTTGTGAAGTGAGAAACTTCTTGAGTTGCAATCTCCTCCAGGTTGTAGGATTTCTGGCGCCGACGCTGTGGTCAGGGCATCAGCCCAATGAAATTTCTCCGTGACGCACGTGTCCTTTGTCTGCGTGATAATACTGCGCCCTTGGCAGGGGGGGAGGGAGGAAGAGAGAGTGTGTGTGTGTACGTATGCGTGCGTTACTGCAAGCTAGAAGCAAGACAAAGAAAGAGGGTGGGACGCATTATCAGCACTACACATCAGCCAGACGACCATTTGAAAGTAAACACGACTCGGCAACGGGTAAGAACGGCATAAGTGACTAAGTTTAGACTCGTTGACGGCACCGTTTTTGCATTAACTCGACTCTTGCAGTGGCGTGCCATCGTTAAAAGGGCACAAGTACCAAACAGTCCAGCACATAGGCTTGTCTTCAAACTTCACTTGATTTTTTCTCTCATTATTTTTATGTTGCAAAGGATAGCACACCAGCCTGGCGGCCTCCGAAAAAATGTTGCGTGCGACACTAATTTTAATTTCTTTTGACAAGAGTCTTGTAAAGCTTTTTAGATTTATTTTTCCACGCAATGCTACGGACATCAAGACTACACAAGCGCGAGCAGGCATCCGTGCTTTGTGTTTTATTATTTTTGTGGCCTGGATTGGTGGTATCGATCGTTCATAGGTGTGATTTTAAACGGAAGTCGTCTGTCTATTGATACAAACTTAAATTGAAGTTATTATTTGCAGTTTTTCGTGTGAAACTATATGGATGTCAGACTATGTATTCGCGAGATGACACTCAGTGCTCTGTGTTTATTTTTCTCTTTTTTTCTCCAGGACACAGGTCTGTCATATTTACCATTCAGGGATACCATTTTAATCGGAAGACGTCAGTCTTGTGATATAAATTTATATTTTAATGACAACTTGTCTTACTTTCCCACAAAACGCCACGAAAATCGAGATCTCACTGGATATACTTAGCAGAAAAAATGCCATTTTAAAATTAGAAAAAGGGCTTGGGGGCAAAATTGGCCTCAATCGATTTTACGAAGGTAGCGATTTTACGAATGTCATAAATGGAACAGTCAGTATTCGTAAAATCGAGGGTTAGTGTATTAAGTAGCACTGGATTCCAAGCATGTACTGGCACTCCCAATACCTTCAGTGCGCCAACATTCTCCCGGATGATTGACAACAGTAGCATCAGTGCAGAATAATTGCCTATAACTTGGGGTGAATTGACAAATGCTTCCACATGGAGATTAAGAACAAATCACCTGTTGTTGTAGTGTTGCTGACATTTCTGCGCCACCTCAAATTTCTCCTCTGTGAGAGGTAGTGACTAACATTGAGAATGGTTCCCCTGTCATCGCTGTCTTAAGATATGACTGTGGCTGCACATTTGACAGCTGTGAGTCTTTTGCCACCAATGCCTCGGAGAGATTAGAAAATGTTTGCCATGTTTTGATTTACCCAGGGTAATTTAATTGTGGGTAATGGTACCTTTAGAGTGTGTACTGTCCCAGCAAAAGCAACCGTCTTACTATCTGCCAGTGTGTCCGCAATGACCACCATTTTGTAATATACGTCATCAAAGGTTTCCAAACTTTGGTTATGTTTGCCCTCATCAAAATTGGCAATATCAATTGCTCTTGTGGCGAGATGGTCCTCTTAAAAATTGGATTGAAGTTGCGGCAGATCCCACAGGCATTGTTGTGATGGGTCCTTGACAGCAGTATCTGCTAACAATGCAGCTCTAAATAAGTTGTTCTCTGCCCGTACCAACATCAGTATAGCAGCCTTGACCACTGGCAGTGCCATTTTTTATACTACCTGCCAGGCAACATCTTATAACAAACTGAAAAGATCAGTGACCTATCCCTGCGATTTCTTCCTCCAACTGAGAAGACCCGTTCATGCTATAGCGTTCTCGAAGCCACCACAAAAAGGTCGCCACAGAACTGTGAATGACTGCCACGACTCGTTCTCAAGAACAAGACACACAACAAATAAAGAAAACCAAAAACAAGCATTGCCCGTATGTGACAAATCAAAAACAACACCATTTCACACGACTTGATATTCTGATTATTACTGCTCTTCTCACTCATCACACAGCATGTAGGGAATATCTTGCACAACAGTCTTGGTAGAGATGGTAATCCCGCATGATTATTTAGGATGATCACCTCAACCGATCCTCAGCCGTGCCAATCCTTCACAATCACGTTTCCGAATACTGGAAGACTTAACTAATCCTTCCATCGCCACACTATCCGGCCCGGAGAGCAAAATGTTTTGTTGTGATGGTTGATACTTTTAACACGAAAAATTTAATGATTTTGTGTCCACGGGGCACAACCATGTAGTGCTTATCAAAATCTTGAATTACACACTGACAAACAAAAAATAAAACAAAAGACTAGATCAATGGTAATACTGTGACAAAGCTGAAAATTGTGATTTTTTGGAATTTGTATTTCTTAAGATGCAGCCTGTTTTCTGATAAGTTTCTTTTATATCATTGTTTATTCCCAGGATGGGAGAGAGTATAGTGGAGTTTTTGTGTTCAATGTGTTAAAGTATGTCTACAGGTTTTCACAAATATTTTAAGCGTAGTTCTGTATAGGTAGTTTGTTTGTGTTTCTCGAGAACTCGGGCCGCGCAGAACACTTTGGCAGGCAAATGCAGTCACGGGACAGCCAGAAGGTTTGCACGCAGGGTGATGTGAGCACATTCCTGCATTTTCCGGTGGCTTTCCGTGGCATGCAGTCCTCGTGTCCTGGGGTGTTTTGTTTCGTGTTCCTGAGTTGTTTGGAAATATAAGTTATGCGTATTTTGTTTTGTGAGCAGTTTTACTGCTCTGCGTTGCTGCCCGCTATCGGTAGGAGGAGGGGTTGGCGACAGGTGACCCCAGCAGTTCAGTTTGATGGCGTGTGAGGGGAGCGAGGGAGGAGGTAGAAGCTGAGGAAGGTAGAACGTGCTTCTCGTTGATTTGCCGCCGGTGACCAGGCGATACGTGCTCAAGAGAGAATTAGGAGAGTAAGTGAAAGGAGAGAAGCCGAAGCCTTGAAGGAGAAGGTGATTGTCGAGTGGAGGGGCACAGTTGTTGTGCAGCGGGGCTTGCGACGAGACATTCTCTGCTGGGGGAGCAATGTGTGCTACTGATTATGGGAAGCTAAGCAATCAATGATTTAGTTTTCTTTTTATCTCTTCTCTCTCGGGTAGGGGTGATTTCCCCCAGACGAACTGGAGGGAATGCCCAATCTGTTCTTTTCTTGTTTAGATTCTTAAGTAGTCTGTAGTCTTTAAGTCGTAGCAGTCGTGAAGTAGGAGTCGACACAGACAGGCAGCTGCAGCCAACCTGCCAGAAGCTAACGGTGTAGGCGAGCCATTACGCCTAAGGTATCTTTATTTCTGCTACCTTCTAGGTAGCTAGCACTTCTTTTTTCTAGTTCACTCTGTCTCTTTCTCCTGTTGTTTTTAAATTTTTACGAGCATTTAGTTTCTTTACATTTAAGCACTTTTAATATTCTCTTTTTCATTTGTTCTTTTTATTCTGTTGGAAGTTCAGCTTCTTCACGTCGATGTTAGGCACTTACTGTTGTTTTATAATGCGTCGGGAGTGATGGGGCACGCTTATTTACTTTTTTTTTTTAAAAAGCTGATATGAATTAAATCAAATGTTAATAATTATTTTTCCTTTTTGATTTTTATGACATTTGCCATGTAACCATTTGTATTATGTTGAAGTATTTCAAAATTTTTTAATTCACTTTTGACCATGTTTGAAGTTACTGCGGAAGCGTTTTCATTTCGTAAGAAATAACTTTTGAGAAACTAACCTAGTTGAATAACTGATGATTCCAAAGGCAGCGATCTCCATAGTTAATACTGTTCGTTTATTTTTTTCTTATAAAGAAATTAATCATCAGAGCTGTTCTTATTTTGTTCCACTTTACTTTTTGTTGTAATTAGTGTCTCGTAGGAGACAATTATTAGACGTTTGTAACCAAATCAGAAGCCGATATTAGCTGTTGTCATAGAAATGATTTTTCTTGATATTTTATTTGTAAAAGATAAAGATTCAATTAAACGAAGTTATAGCAAGGGAATAAATTCTCCCTCCCTTCTATTATTTCTTCCTTTCTTAAATAATTTTAAATTCTGTTACAGTTTTCTTTTTCTAAGAAACATTTAGGCTGGCTGCTCAAAGTTTTTATTCTATTCTATCCAAATTTCCGCATAGAAATCAACTTACAGTTGTAAGGTGCTGTTTGATTTTTTTATATTTTATTTTTACAGCTTTTAAACTCACCACAGGAACCTCGATTCTTGGTTCTCGCTCTACACAAGTTGAAGGTAATGGCACGAGCCTGTTTAGGCTTGGTTTACCCCCCCCCCCACCTTGTTAAAAATAATTAAGTTTTGTTTGTTTTTGTGTTCTCGTCTTGACATTTTATTAGATGTGACAGTTGGTCACATTTAAGACGTTTTTGTACCCGCCTAGGGCTACCTTCACAAGTCGTTAGGGACGAGTTTTGGAGGTACATTCACTGAGGGGCGCTGGTGGAGGCTTTCCCTGTCTTGTTCTTTCCAGTTTACTTCCTTTTCTTATTCTACACAGTGTTAACATTACTGTCAACACAAAAAATAATTTTATCACCACTATAGCTACATACACAGGTTCACACAAAACTAAAAATGAGGGCTGCACTAACATGAATGAAGTCCATGATGGTACATACATAGCTTCAATACTGAGCCACATCAAAATTAATATAAAATATAATTTCCTAACTTTCCTCTAACTAGGACTGGTTGGTATGCAGTACCCTTAAGGCAGTTTAAAAGGTACAATTTTCATTATGAATATTAATGTTAATGTGACTTCAAATCAAAGGAAATGTGATAAAATCACGTACAACAATTTTGTGAATTTTTTAAAACTTAAGGAAAATTTTAGTATAAAATATTGTCGTGATCATAAATATTATGGTTAGGTTTTTTTTGTTCGGATCTATATTTGACTTTAGTTGGGCCGAGAGCCTATTTATGGTACAGATTTTCTTGCTAAGATGCGGTCATCTTGTTTTCATGTAGAGCGATTCGGGCCTTGGCGCACACGTGCGCCCTGTTATAAAAACATCAGTAGTTTAAACACTTGTCTGCAGTTAGTCGATAACGTCACAGTACATCTGCTTGTAAATTGCGCTGAGGCTAGGTTGTTATTCACAGCCACGTGCATTGTATTTGTACCAACACGTTCACTTGAATCGTCTAGATAACTGCACTATCAACACAAGCTTTCGTGACGTAATAGCTTACAATAGGAACAGCAGTGCACGAGTGACGATAGTCTGCTGTTTTCTTTCACAGCCTCAACTCTGTGTTTGGTTGGGACACTTGGGGTAGTTGCCAGTTGGCAGTACTGTCACGCTGTGTGTTTGTTCACCACTGTTCTAGGAAGGTTAGGTGTGTTATGAAGTTCCTCTCTTGTCGCACCTCTGTCGTCGACCTGGTGCAGCGTGTCTATGTTGGCGCTGACCTGGTCGTACCTCTCTAGGGTGTCGCCTCGTGGCAGTGCAGGTAGCTTACCTTTTGCTTCCCCCGGAGAGATGTTGATGGTGGCTAACGCAGTGGAGCAGAGTTCTGTGGGGCGGAGAGAGGGGTGTACTTAAGTGAGCGGCATTTTAAGTGGAGGACCACTGATCTCTCTCCTGTAGGCGAGAGGAGGTGACAGGCGACCCGGAAATTATAATAAGTAGGGGAGAGGTTACTTCCACTCACCTCTAAAACAGTTGACGCAACAATCGCTGTTTGCGTTCGGAGATGGCTGCTGGCAGCTTAGGCTCTGTTCGCGCATCGTTGATTAATTGCTGCACACGTTGGTGCAACAGTGGGGTTCTTTCGGGCGATTTAATTGGACTTACTAAGGCCGGTGTAGGTCGCTGGAGTTCTCGTAAGATTTGGCTAAACCGCCTGCGTACTCGAGAGTGGCGATTCGGTCGTGAGTGTTTGTACACTCCATATGATTGGCATAGTGCAGACAGGGTAAGGTTCGGGCCTGACCCCTTAACTGGTGAAGGTATGAAGGTGTCTTTGGGCACTGCTGCTATTGGCCTCTCGCGGTTCTCAAGATCACAAATTTCCTCTGCAGAAATGTGTAACTCCAGGAGGTTACCTTCGCTCATAATAAAGAAACACTGGGGTAGATTTCACAGGCTGTATTGATTCTCTCAACAGAGGTTCACAGGTTTACAATCACTATTTACAATCACTGCCGTCACACGGCCACAATTTACAATTTGCTAAACACAATTACTTGGCCATTTGGGCTGCATATGTAATTACAGGGAGCCCGCGTTTCCTACTTCCGGAATCTACTTCCTGCAGCAGCGCGCCCGATGGCGGCTGTGACTACTTCGGCATAGGGTGCGTTCCTAACGGACTGTCGCGGATCTCGGGTTCCGTTGCGTCGCGCTAGGCAAAAGGAACAGGTATGTGGGTAGGATTGCTCGTCGGGTTTCGGTGGTAGAACACAAACCACAACCCTGAAGCATTAAGGTGCGCGGGGGAAGTAGGTGGCGTCCCTGTCGGGTTTCGGTGGTAGAACACAAACCACAACCCTGGGGCAAGGAGGGGGGGGGTTGCCTAGGCTATGCTCGGGAGGCCCGAGCCCTAGACTGTTGTTTTCTCTGGCGAATGCACGCCCTTTTATACCCGGCCAGGAGGCTGGAGTACCGTTACAAAATGGCCGTGCGGCTACCTGGCCGTCTGGAGCTACAGGTGCGCCAACCTGCGCGCACTAAAATCTCTAGTCTCAATACAATAACAAACCTCTCTAACCTATACAAACCTAGCGCGTGTTGCCATTTAAAGGTAAGTGTTAGATACCTAATACATCATTAATTACAACCCTTGAGATTTATATACAATATGTCTTTGTTATACACCACCACAAACTCCATGGCT
>PNEQ01075719.1:46313-76665 GCA_003012365.1 Medauroidea extradentata
TTTATCTTTACACAATGATAGTCTTATCACTTCACACAAAGATTATCACCCAGGGATACGTTCTTAGCGGCAACACGGGTATCTAGCTGAGCTAACAGCCCTGACGGGGCGAGAGATAAAATACGTTAAACTGCGCCTATCTCCGCCTACTGGGAGGCGAGCTACTAGAGATTATTAAGTATGACGGCGATGCGTCAAAGTTTTAACCTCCCGTACAGCGAAACGTTTACGCGGTGTTCATAAACGTCAGAAGGCCAGTTTTTATATTAGGACTGAGCTTCGTAGTTGTGAGGAGCAGTTCAATCGGTCAGTTCAGTCAGTTCGGTCAGTTGTCGGATTGTGGATTAACGATGTAGGTTACAGGAGATATGGCCGCAAAGGCGGCCTAAAACTTAATCAGTCTGGTAGTCTAATAGTTAAATTAGGTAACTAAATGTCATAGCTCGCCTGTGGTTAAAATTTAATATATTTATTTCGTTTCGGTATAAAAAGTAAAATGTGAACTTGCAGTCTCAGGCAATGAAATGAGTCAACTTTATAACGTCGCAGATTGTTTTTATCAAGACGGAAGGGCTGGAGCCCTTTTCCATTTGTTCGATTTCGAGGCAGAGGACTTCTCACCTGGGAGTGGCTGGACATGCCAAAACATTAAGTATTCTTTCAAATTACTAATTTATGTTGGTCCAACTTTAAGTATTAACTGTTTTATACCAGTCAAAATGTAAACTTATATTTTAATCTTGCCTTTAATTGGCACTAACTGTTTCAAAGAAATCAAGACTTCTTTTTATCTTGTTTTTTTATAAAAATCTTTAACTAATTTATTGTACCTGTTCAAATAAGACTGATACTATTTTTATTTTTAAATAAACAGAAAAAACTAGATCTGTTCAAGTCTTTCCTTTCAGAATGAAGTGTGTTACCTTTTACTTGGTCTTTTCTAACTTTATAACCCATTGAAGGTTTACAAAATTTAGTAGAGGCAGAAAACTTGTTCCTGTTTAAGGACTTCATAAACTTAGATCCTAAGTTTTTCTAGTAAGCCTGCCTTTCGCAGATGTAAGCATGTGTTGTGTGAGCTCTACCCCCTCCCCTTTTATCATGTGTTTTAGGTCACGTAGCTGTGTTGAGTTACGACCTTTAGTCTGTAGTTGTGTTTTTAGGTTAGGTTTACTTCCTTGAGGAAGTACAATGTAGCTTATCGCAAGTCTCTTGGTGGACGCCCCCAAATAGTTGTTTGATTAGAGTAATTTGAGTATAGTTTTAGTAGGGGCCTGCGATAGAAGGGTATTTGTTTTATTTAGGCAGTGGTAGTTAGATGTTTGTAGTTTGTGTTGTGTGTTGTTGGAGTCGGTAGTGGTCTGTTAATTGACGACAGCTCTGGCAATCTAAGATCATGGTGTAGGTTAGTGTTTGTTTAGTAATTTTACTAGTACCACCCTGCCTCAGTATTCATTTAGGTATAAAGTTTATTTAGGTATTCTGGAGACGTGGTGTTGTGTATTGGCCGCGTCTCCAGGCTAGTGAACCAACCACCAAAGTTAGTTTATTTTGTTATGAGTAGGTTAAGTCTGAAAGGTAAGTGACAACAACTTACATGTACTCCTCAGGCATTTTAGTAGATAGATAGTAGGTGGTGGTAATTGGAGAGTTTTGACAATTCTATATACATTACATTTGGTGACTATTAGATTCGTTATGGGTTACAATATGATGGTATGCAAATTACAAAAAAGTATCTGTCACAATGGTATAAATGAGCTCAAATGGTTATCGAAGCATAGCAACTACATGAATAAATTTCTCTGTAGTTACAATTTTTTAGCCTTTACTCATTGTTTTGTGTTTACTGTAGGGTCCAAACATTGTGGTAGCTGTCAGCAGGGGATGAGGTGGCAGGAACAGTGGAGGGGTAGTCTGTGCGCTGGCAGCACAGTAGGTGTTGCATTCATCCTGAAAGCATTGCTATATTAATAACTCAAAGTGCATGTTACAAGGTGTGAGGAAATGGAGGGACACAGGTGCTGTTGATGGCTGTATAAAGTTATCCACAGTCAACAAAGAGAAATAATTGCTGATGATGTTAGTTATGACAAAGAAGCTAACGAAAATGTTAACAGACTACTTTTAATACCTTTAGGAGGATTGGTGCATGGAAAACAATAACTGTGATAAAACAATTTAACACACTTACTGTACAAAGAGCCAGGTAAGAGTGGTCAGTGTTTTTACACTTAAAAATTACAAGTCCCTAAAACTAAATTGATAGTCTGCAACCAATTCATGAGGCAGTTTTAGAGATTTAACAAGTTCACACATGCTATCGTGAATTCTGCACAAGCCCATCAGTTTAACATTACATTGTAACCAACTAAAAATAGTATGAAAGTAAACACAATGTTTTATGTTTTCACATATATTTGATACTAGTTTTAATTATTATCAATGTGCATAAAAGCACCTTCTTGTGACAAAATTACACGACTCTCTAATGAAAATGTGCTTTCATACACTTCACGACATTTTTACTACCAGGCTCGACTAAACAAAAGGAAAAATTACATTAATTTTAGTATATCTCTGTAGTGGGTAAACAAAACCTAAGGCTTGATTTAATTTCTGAAATCATTACAACCAAACAAAAGATACACGTTGACGTCAACAATTTGGAAGTAATACTTGACAAACAACACAAAAATTTACAATATTTTCCAGAAATATTGTAAATATTTTCCAGAAATATTGTAAATATTTTCCAGAACAAAAAAATTTATTACAATACATTAGTAACAAACCTTTGCGCTAGTTGAGCTTCCAAAACTTTTATGCGTTCCTGCAATGCAATCTGAACGGTCTTTTCTTTCTCATTGTGCGCTTTCAATGCAGCATATTCCTGCGTCAAATTATTAGCTCGGGATTCAAGCATCTTAACTTTTTGGTCCTTTACATTACAACTTTGAATGACAGTTGCTAGTCTTCGTCTCAGTTCACTCTCATCCATTAGAGCTGTGTCTGGAAATATACGAACAAATTTCTTTTAAAAATACATTGCACAGCAAGATTATCAACAAAAATTTAACACCAGAAAACCAACAATAATTTTACTTTACTCAATGAAATTGAAACAAGGTGCTAGAAGATTCTAAAGGAATGCAACAAACAGCATCCCATCTGAAATATTGAAACATGACCTATCTAAACTATTAATGCGCCATTACACCAGAATTTAACATTTTCATTCATTACTAGGCCTACCAATAACAAAATTAAATTGCTATTGTTTAGTCACTTTAACATTATACCATAACTCCTCTTTTTATGTTGTTTCAGAATATCGTTGTTCAAGATCATGTATCAATGATTAAATTAAAGTCGTCTACGATTCAAGATAATGTTGTGTACCACACATGATTATTTATGGTTTTAATTACAGATATTAAATATATGTTACACCACTCTAAATGTCTCTTCAGTTCAATCAATGCACCACACACAAATTGTTATGATTTCACAATTTATTTCTGATACTGTAGGATAGACGTAACTCACCCTATCACAATGTACCTTATGATATGCAAGGAACTGCAGTTTTTTCCTGTTTTCGTACTAGTCTTCCCCCATAATGGTGCAGTATCACGCACAATGATTTTTAAAAATTTTATTTTAAGTGGGCTAGACATCTTGTCTATAGCAAAATAAATCACACATAACTTTACACATGGACAGGAACTCGGAGAGAATTTGGTCATTCCTATGTTAAGGAACCACCTCAGCATTTACCTGGAGTAATTTCAGAAAACTAACGAAAATATAAATCAGAATGGTTGGAATCCTCTAAAATGTATGTACTACATGTAATGGTTACATACGCTGTTACATGCTGTATAGATCATACTTTATTCCATAGGTTCGGGTAACCCATATGTAGGTACCTGAACAACTGGATTTCGGTGCGACCCTGACGACTGCAACAAGAATAACTGCCAAAATGTCAGAAGAAACCAAAAATAGGGCGTAGCCTCAATCCAAAAGGTGACATATGCAATAAGTTCAACATTTATGACATTTCTTTTTCATTCCACTTACATACATACATACATAAAGCTTAATGACCCATGTACATAATGTTTTCTACTGTGTAAGTTTTAATTTTTAAATGTAATGAAAAAGTACAGCGGTAAGTACTCTGATGTGTTTCCCACACTGCCAGTTCAGAGTTTGTCATCACTGATTACCATGTATACCTGTGTGCACTTACTGCTGGCTAATATGTTTTGCTGTGGATGTCCAGCCTGACTCAATTTGCAGAGTTTCTATTTACATATTGGTTTCCTGATATCTAACCTCAACTTTGTGAGCGAGAGATTTGGTCAACACTTAACATTGAGGTCTTTAGCGCTGGTGAGGGGTGACATGAGATTGGTATGGAGCAATACCGAAATAAAAGGGCAGGGGAAATGGGAGATCCCCGTGAAAACCCACCGACCAACGGTAACGTTTGGCACGATGCCCACATGCAAAAATCAGGGGACCGACCCCATAGGGAATCAAACCTGAATCACATCAGCCACCGCAGCCCCCCTCAACTTTGTGTCTGGTGTAGTTAATGTGACTTACGTATAATATTCTGAAACCATAAAAATTCCCAAAGTCCTGGAAAAAGATTTTATCATTTCAACAGATTGTAAAAATAAGTGCCTAATCACAAAGTGTAAGTGGTATATTCACACTGACTAGTAAAGTTTTCAGCAGAATCTTAACGATTTTTTATTGAAATACAGTAATTATTATTCACAAAATAAGTACATTTTTTGCAAATATTCATAATTAAACAAACATTGCTTATTTGCATATATGAGTAAAATGAGTAGTACTTCTTCAAACCAGCTCTCTTGATGACTTAAAACTAATTGATTATACCAGCCAAAAATGTAACAGCAATATTTTAGAAAATCTTAAGTTATTAAGCTAATATGTAAATAAAGAAATTGTAATTACTTACACACAAAGCCCAAGCCCACAATTTATTCACATAAACTACCACCAAGGTTAACCAATAATAAACTGACAAGAGTGTTGAGGTACTCACAGGCTGGTACATCTTGACAGTAACACACATAAGATTGTACGAACACATTGTTGCGTGAGTGTGCGGTTGTGCGACATTCCGCTGGCTTAAGCCAGCTTCATCAGATGGCGAGTTGAGGCCCATTGAATAACAGTGGTGATAGAAGTGTGCTTGATTGCCCTAGCGGCCTGGGAACGAACTACCGTATGGCATGAAATTCAAACTGAAGAGATGTGGGAGTACAGGGTATTCTGGTGCTATGTTTGCAATTTTCTGATATTGAGACCAGGGGGTTATCGAAATTTGGTTATATATTGAGCCAGTTCCCAGCACCTTAGTTGTGAACTGTAGTTTAAGTGTGGTAGGGCTTTCACCACTTTGGCTCTATAATCATTCATTCATTATTCGAGTGTGTTGGTGGAGAGGCCTATGTCTTCTGCGCTGCAATTTTTACATTGTAATTGGTATATGAGGTTCTCTGCTGCACAGTTGTAGCTGCCAAGTTTAGGATATGTGTGATTGGTACATCTGCTGGTGAACAAAGTCTAGTTTATGGATGGCGCAGAACCACAGCATGGTTCATTGCAGGGGTGGGATCCTCTGGGTGTCATGGTGTTGTTGTTGAATGTGGTTGGCTGAAGTTTAGGATGTACCAGATTATTGAATATGTTTGGTGGTAATCTGAAGATTAACTGGAGAGGTATAGAGAGCAAATTCTTCTTAGTTTGCAGTGCAGAAGCAAGGACTTTGTGGCCAGATTTAAGAATAGTTTTCAATTTGTTCATGTTCAAATGATATGAGATGATCTGTGTTTGTAGGCTTGGTTTTTGTCTCTGTGTTGGTAATAGTTAAGCGAATTTGGTTATGAACTAGGTTCACTCTAAGAACCTAGTTCATAACCAAATTCGTTTAGCTAGAAGGCTTTGGCTATTTTTGCACATTGTTTTTGAGGTTACTATGAGTAGAGCATATGTGTTTGGCTCTGGTGGTAAGACTGTATGATAGTGATTTCTTTACATGGTGTTGGTAGTAGCTTTCAAAACGGAAGTACTGCAAGTTATTGGTGGGCTTTGTATGCACAGAGGTGTGGATGGTGCCATTGTATACGGTTATCTCAACATCTAGGAATATAGCTTGAGAGGGCTGCGAACATAAAGGTTTTCCAGAAAATATGTGAGATTATACTCTGTAGAGGTCCAGGTCATTAAGATGTCACTGATGAAACTCATCCAGTAAACCCACCACCACCCAACCATGTTTCATCAATGTCATCTTCACGATCTGGATCCTCCAGAATTCAATCTCACACAATTTCTGGAAAACCTGAATGCACACAGCAGTTTGAGGACATGTGTTTCCCATGGGGAATTAAAGCATGTACGTAGCACCTCATATTTTCCGAAGGGTAATCAGGTAAAAAGGTTTAATCGTAATCTTAAGACTTCCTTAGCTATTTGTGCCACCCTATTCATACAGGATGGGATCAGGATGTACCATGGTTGAACCTAGGATTTAATTCTACGTGTCACACATCTACGGGGGAGACGATGAGAGTGACCTTCCTGGGAAGGTCATTACAGCAACCGCTGCTGAATGTATGGAAAATTCCATCTTTAGAGTCCATTCATTCAGACCAAGAAAGACAGGTGCTGATGAGAATGAGGAAAAAGTTACGAGAAGCAGAACATCAAGTGACGTCAAAATACTATCAGGGTCGAGTCCCTTCATCTTATAAGGTAGGTGACTTGGTGTGGTGTAAGTCCTTTCGGTTATTGGATTTAGCACATAAAATCTCAGCGAAACTGTCCCTTTGGTATTCAGGCCTTACAAGGTGGTAAAGTTGTTGTAAATACAGTCATGCTACGCCTAGAATCTGACCTCAATGTCTAAAGGTAGGAACACGTCTCATATCTAAAGAGAACGATAGCAAGAGACGATAAAGTGTGACACACTGGATGTAATACTTTTCACGGGATCTTGTTCGTATTATTCTTTTAACGTAAACATTGTTATATTATTTAGCTATAGTGTGTGATTGTCATGTTTGAGGCCATCAATGACGAAGTGGGAATCAATGATAGGGCCGATGCAAGTTTGGTAGAGATGATCTGGGTTCAGTTTCAGTCTTCAGTGGCTTGGTCCAGCTGGGGGCCTGTGATGGGGGAGGCAGAGGTGTGTAGATGGGGGGAGGCAGAGGTGTGTCAGGTGGTGGGGGGAGAGTGCCACTGAAGGAGCAGATTGACCTGGGGCCTTATCGCCCACCTATCATTCAGCTCCGAACGGATTTCCTAAACGGTACACTTGTCATTTGTCTTCTGGGTTCCTGTAGTTTGTCTGAACAGGTTCTTTGAGCGGGCCAAACTTAAGGCGAGGACAATTGAGCCGATGTCTGCTCGGGCCGAGTTGGTTAGGGTAGGAACACAGATGCACTGTCTGGTTGTTATCATGAGTTGCCTTGGAGTCAGCACTTGCTAGTGATCACTTGTCCGCACCACTGTTACTTCTCCCATTCGCTGTGGAGAGGAAGGCAAGTGTGGCGGGGAGGGGGTCAGACAGTCTCGGAATACGAGTAGCAGGGGTCAGAAGCAGTCGTGTGGCATAAATAGTCATATGTCAGAAGGAGTCGCATGGCAGGCACGAGTTACTAAATTTTACTTTGTCGAGTGTAGACCACCAGTGCCTAAGTGGATTATAAGCGCAGGTGTGTCAAATTCAAGAAGTGGCAATTGGAGACACCAGCGTGTAATGAGAGGATATAATGACTAGTAGTGCTCAAGAATATAATATTTGGTCTTGTTGTTTTCTTCTATTTTGATTCAATTTCTCTAATTTTAACTACCTATTGTGTTTACTTTGCGGTCCCCCAATGCATTTAGAGGTCAACAATAAATTGAAACTTTTATTTTTACATTTTAAGGGATCATTTTGTTTGTCAGGATTTTTCTCAATGTCACATTTAAGTACATATTTGTCACTTTTTAAACTTTAGTACTTCTTCAATTATCATAGGCCTATCAATTTTTATACAGTTTAAAAAGTATTCTAGCATTTGTTGTCATCTAAAGCTCATTAACCCTTCAACATGCAATTAATGTGATTATTATTAATACACTTAATAATATTTTAACACACAATAATGTTACAACTTAAAAATAACTAAACAGTACAACATTAATAAAGTTCTACCACCAATAACATTAACAGTATAAAACATCAATTAATCTTCTGAAATTTGAGTGTGTGTATGCATGTCCATGTGTGTGTGTGTGTGTATATGTGAATAAAAATTTTTATTATTAAACCCTTACTAAACACTTAGTCGCAAGTAACGACTATACTGAATTATAGACATTACAATAATGGATGCAGCATCACGGGGCTTATTCTGAGTTTCGTGGTTACGAAGCGATAGTCTGTATGAAGCAACTGTACCGCAGCCTACTGAAAAAGTCGTTTCCTTTTCAGTCCACAAAATCCGTATTCAGAGTTTTAGTCGGTATGAGGGCCAGCGCGTTCGGGTATATTCGGCCCTAACGACTTTTTCAAGCAGCATGCCAAGATGGCAGGCACTGCAACATTCAGGTGTATATGACCGTTTTTCTTAATTTTAGGAGTTTTCATGAACTAATGCAAGTGTTAAACAATAGATAATATTAATGTCGATAACTTAAAAACATTTCCTCAGCTCAAACGAGTAATAATACGTAATTAAACGTTTTCCGTTTTAAACACCGAAGCATTCTTCTCATATTTTCTTTTTGGAGAATCTTTCATCGTGTAGCGGTAGTGGAGTGGTCTAGCGCGCGTGTTTTTTTTTTAGCTGTAGTAGGATTTGTGGTTAAAATCTCGATCGATTCTTCACTTTTTTTTAAAGTTGTTTTATGTTATGTGTTATAGTCGTACGTGACTTACACTTTTATAATAAATTGTTTATTTCATTTAGAATTTTTGTTTCACTTAATTTACTGTTATTATACAATCTGACAGAATGGTGTGGATTGCTAACAAACATAAATATTTTTAACACTTAATAATTATAAAACCTGTACAAAAAGCATCCTAGATAGTATATTTTTTCATTGAGTTGACTAAATGTTCAAAGCTTAGTCTACAGTATCTATTTACGAAAATGTGCATTTTCAGTTTTTTTTTTTTTTTAATTGTGGGAAAATAACTGTAATTACGTTCCAACTTCGGACATGTGCAAGTGTTTCCAATAGCTCTATTTGTGGGAGAAAGAAATATGTGTTTATTATTATTACTAATATTATTATTATTACTATTTTCTTTTACGTAACATACGCGTTTATATACCATTCGTCCGATTGCGATTAAATTTTGGTGGGTTATGCGTACACCCGCGAAGGTTACTGACAGAAAATTTTACATTATCATGGAGGTTAGAATAGAATAATACGTTATTATAAAAGAAAGGGAGGGGAGTGGCAAAACAGAGCAAGCAGAAGGAGGGATACAAAAATTTTGCGAAACACTTTTAAGTGTTTCTAAAACGGTCATTAGCGATCATTAACACAATGTTGTCCTATCGTTTAGAATTTTCCAAAATTTAAAACCACGCGAATGAAGACGCGGGCAAAATAAATAAAACATGGATGGGTATGTAGGCCAATGCTGTGTGTGTGTGTGTGCGCGCGCACGTGCGCGTGTAAAAGCAATGTTATAACAACATGGTTACGTTTTAACAAAGAAGTTAATTATCTACACATGTAAATTATAATTTTAAAAAGTAATAAAAAAAATCATGGAGTGACCGGGATTTGAATCACAAATCCAAAAAACAAATTAGCGGGCCAACTCACGCCGCAACCAACTGAGCCAAACTCACATGCTTTCTGAATGATTTCAAACAATTAGAATTATAGATTTAATTAACGATTATCAAATACATAAGCATCTTTTGTTTTCCAGTTATTTAATATTTAATCTCATTACGTGCATTTGCTAAAGGATTGTTTTGTTCAACATTTTCTCACATTGCTAGATATCTCGTAGAAGAGACTTGTCCCACAAGTACACAAATAAGAAGAAAATAGTTGTGGATATTATGGCAATTACGGTAAATTATTATTTTTTTTTTCAATTTGATTAAGTTGAGTCGTTGATATAGAAACATTTCCCTTCCATGTATAAGTATAGCAGACACAACTACGTCACCTTATACCCACCATTGCGAGTTACCGACGAAATTCAGCCTTTCCAACTGCTCACGAGCAGTTGGTAAGTTCCTAACGGACTTGTGACGTCAAACGACCCCCGTTTTAAATTTAGAATACCAAACAGTCGTTTGGAACCGACTATTGCTCAGTAACAACTTTTTTCGTAGGAAACAGAAACTCAGAATAAGCCCCCAGGTCCATGTTACCATCTCATTGCAGAACCACAGGTTTAACAAGCATGTAACAAAACTCAAGTCTATTGAATGAATAAACTATAAAGGTATAATAAATACTGTATCCCATTTTACGTCCCACACTAATTTGGGAAAGACCTCATATAAGTTTTAAACAACTAGACAAATTTTCATAAAATACAGCTATGAACCATCCCTATGAAAAATGCTTTCAATTAAAAACAAAACAAAAACAACACAAACTGGCCCATCTGTTTGACAGCTATGAAGCCATAACAGACAAAAACAGACAGCTGACTGTTAAGTTATAACACATCCCTCCTTTTTTTTGTCAAGGGAAAAAGAATGGAAATGACAATCAAATATAAACCAAACATCTATTTGATCTGGATAACTGTTGTAAAAAATGCAAGTTTAGTTGTGTCATACTGGTACTGATATTGTGGCATTACTCATTTTAATTCTTCATTAAGTACTACTTATTTGCCAAACCAGCCTCGGACTATGAATACCATCCTAAAACAACTTGTCCTTAATTAGAATTCTAGTTTATGACAGTTTTGAAGACTGCCATGTGAACATCTTTTGTCCATTATGAAATGTTAATTAATATAGAGCCAACACTAGTCTTATTGGACCTTTATTAAGAGGACTTCGTATGTATGTATATATATATATACGGACAAAAGCTGGCCATACAAAAATATTCCCCCATCGGGTCTACTTGTCTCATGCCAACACAAGACCTACCTGGTATTATGCTTCGGTGAGTTACATCAGGCGCGCGCGCAGATAGCCACATAAGACGGTAGGCAGAGCTATTTTTAGTCACTCATCTGGGTATGTGCAGTGTCAGCCCAAGAATGAAGTCTACCCAAATTTTTTTACCGAAATGTAAGATCAACAGTGCAATACCAACCTGGATACTGTGCTTTTGTGAGTGACGTCAGTCGCGCACACATATAGCCGTGTAAGACGGCAAGCAGAGCTAGTCACTCATCGGTGTTTTGACATGTCCGGGCAAAAACCACTGTCGTGGCTACTTGAATTTTTTACGGAGTTGTTGTGCGAGCATGTTAAATATTGTGCATTTTTAATTAATGAAATGGTGTCTGCAACAGAACAGGACAGAACAGAACGAGTGTAACTCTGGCATTAAAAAAAAAAATTGAACGTATAGAAAATTTAGAGGCCGGTGTTTCTGTAGCAAAGTTGTGTGCTGATTATGGTGTCAAGAAACAAGCTGTGTCCAACATTTGTAAAGCAAAAGACAAGTTGAAGAGTTATGGGTTGAAATATGATCTTGAACCAAAAGGTTAAAAAAAAAGTGTCACTGTTGGACCCAGGAAGCACATGAAACCTGCTACTGCATCTTTGCACGAAGAGGCTGTGTTTTAAGTGGTACGTTCAACAATGCTTGTGTGGTGTAAATGTGCAAGGCGTAGGGTAAGATCAGCTGCGGACAAACTAGTGCAACACACGAAAATTACAGATTTTAAAGCTATTGACAGTTGGCTCTGGCACTTCCGTAATCACTATGGAATAACTGACAAACTAACATATGGAGAAGCATAAAGTGCTCCTACAGAAGAAATTGAACCTTTCCAAAAAAGCTAAAAAACATGATTGACAGTGAGGACTTACTTTTGTCTCAGATGTACAGTGCGGATGAGACAGGTTTTTATTGGGAATCACTGCCAGAAATACCCAGGCATTTAAACATGAAACTTCAACTCCTGGATGGAAAATATTTACAATAATTTAAAAATAAAAAATATGATTCATCAGTCCACACGCATCCGTTACATAAGCTACGCAACTTGGGCCATCCCTAGGACAGACGACAACCCAGTAAAATGTTGCCACAACTGTCAACAAGGCTCTCTTTGTTTTGCCTTTCTCACGCTCAGCATTTCTGCCCCATCCCCTTCAGAAAGCTAGATTAATATCTCACAGACACGGTATAAGATATTGCGTCGGGATGTAAACTGCTATAGTTTAGCTGGAAATTTTTTATTTGTGTTATATATTTTGTAAACAAATCCTTTACTGTGAAATACAAAACAGTAGCTCAAGTTCACATGTCACATGTTACCATGCAGTGTAACACGAAGCCAAGCTGGTAGCAAACCTATTTCTCCTTCTATCCCTCTCCTCCTACTCTTCCCCCGCCACAACCTTTGTTATCTCAATAAATGGAAAAAGGTACATGTTTATCTTTCTACTCCTGCCAGTCATCACAAACCTTCCCACTCGCCACTTCCAGCGATTTGGCAACAAACACGCTGAGTTGCCATGCATATCACACTGCTATGTATTTATCTGCTTGTTGTCTATTTCCGTGTGCAGATTTTGGTACTTCGGCATTTACCGGACTGCACCTTCCCCCAATTAGTCCGGTAAAACGAGGGTTTACTGTTCTGGGCAGTTAGAAAACTGAGTGTGTTTATGCAGGAATGCTATTGTATTAGAGGGAAAGCTGTTATCTCCATGGAAACATTTGTATACGAAACAGATTCCTTTAAGTTATTAATTCTAACAGTCAATGAGATTCATTTTTTTGGGAATTGAATGTTATAAGATCAAAATTATTTGTCCAGCAAAGAAACTATGAATTTTACATTACATAAATAATCTTAGAAAGTTTGTGCATCTCTACCTAATGCTTTAGAACTTTTTTAGAATGCAGACACACAGTCCCTACATTTCATTACGCTCCCATCAAAATCAAGCGACAAAAATTTGGCTTTCCACAGTTCATTAAAATATTTGCACACCTTAATTGTCTCAATAAGAAGTGCCAACTTTTCATTACCTACCAAGAAAAACAATTATTGTATGTTTGCAGAGAGGCAGAGAGCTGTCGTGGAGTGCGGACGTGTTTGTGTGTGTGTGCTCCGCAGCGAATGCTAAGTAGTTCACACAGCCCGGCAGTTGCATCAGACGCGGTAAGAATTTGCACCGTAACCGGAATCTTGCACGGCGCGGCAAGCGGGAGGCTAGTGCGGTATATTGTTGTCCTCAAGCTGGATGGCCTGACCCTCACCACACCAATGACTGTAATGCTGTCCTCTGGCAAGAAAGCCCAACCATCCGTGTACTGGATATTCTTGCCCTCTTAAGTGGCAGGTGAACGTATGCTATGTGTATTGTGTGGTGTGGACTATGAGAAGTAGTGCTAGAAAACAATGAACACTGACAAGACATAGAACTCTCGTAGAACTTTTGTGAAGAGTGTGTTTAAGTGCTCCAGTGTACGAACAGCCTGCGACTGACGTGCTTGAAAGATGTCGTCAAAATCCAGCCCGTTTAAAAAGACAAAGGTATCATGGTTACAAAAGGCAATTGCCGAAGTACCAAAGTCAAAACCATTGGCTCAACGGAGGAAAGCACTCCAAACTCTGCTTGCGTTTGGTACAATATCAAGATCAGTTATCGAGAATGCTCTTGACAGAATGTACAACAAGGCCTTTAATTAGGAAAATTTTGAACTAATATGAAGAAAAAAGAAATGGCACCAGATTATCTGGTTCAAAGTCCACTCGGTTTCAAGAGAGACTGTGACCATATGGCTGGATGAGATTTACGAGAAGAACGGCGTAAGTGACGATGAGGAGGAAGAGAAAGAAGAGTCAAGCTATACGGAAGTTCAACAAGTGGAATTAGAGGGAAAAGAACAAGCGTCTGTAGAAGCAGAGATGAACCTGCGTAAAGCCAGGCAGGAGCTCAAGAGCAGACTAAAGACCAATACAGAAAAGAAGTCTAACGATACACAGAAGCCAATAGAAGATACAAACGAAAAGTCAGATCAAGAAACTTCTGACGATCAAGGCACTTCTACGTCAGATTCAGTTGAGATGGGCGAAATGCCTTCCTGGGATATGAAAACGGTAAATAAAATATTTGGAGAAATGGCAGAGCTGACTCAAGGAATATTAAATTACATCTTGGGTAACAACTCAAAAAAAAGAAAGGAGCAATCTAAATGGCTGACTCCACAAATAGTAGAGATGCAGCGACTGATGAATCAAGTAGTTGCTAATAATGTACTACTAGCCGGTAAACTCACTAATACCAGACCACAGAGCACTGTCCAAACCATTCCTCAAGCTCAGACACAAAAAGAACTGAAAATGAATTACTCGGGAATTTTAAAAAAGGCAGAGGTCCAACCCAAACCTCCCAAGAAAGTTGTGATTCTTTACCCGAGGGATGTAAACACCTTCAGTGAAGAGACTAGGAAACGTGTACAAAAAAATGTTGATCCAGTAAATTATGGCCTACAGATACATAATATAAAAGCAATCAGAAGAGGAGGTATAGTGGTAGAGGCAGGAAATGAACAGACCCTGGAAAAACTCAAAGGTAATAAAAAGATTAAGGAACTTAGTCTGAAACTGAAGACCCCCCGAAATAAAGGCCCTAAAGTTATCCTGTACGATGTTGCCAGAAACGATGATAATGATAAGTTTATTGAAAAAGTCTACAAACAAAATTTCTCATCATCTTACTTGACAGAAGAACAATTTAAAAGACAAATACGAATAAATCATAGAACAGGAAAAAAGTTGTCAGATATCGTAAATGTAGTGCTAGAGACTGATGCACTAATACGGGACATGATAATTCAAAAAGACAGACTATATATTGGATACCAGTCCTGCAAGATCAGGGACTATATTGTTCCTTCTCGTTGTTACAAGTGTCAAAGATATGGATACATATCAGCGAAGTGTCAAAACGAAACAGTCTGTTCTAAGTGTGGACAAACTGGACATACATATAAGGAATGTAAAGATAAAGGACATGACAAGTGCGCAAACTGCATGAGAGACAAAAAAGACAGTAAACATAGAGTAGATACAAAGGAATGTCCAAATTACGAAAAGGCATTTCAGTGGGAGTTAAGCCGCATAAATTATGAAATGGAATTTGACTATAGCTGCTGAAATGACCAGACTCAGAATAGGTCAAATAAACTTACAGTGTACAGCGATCAGAAGTTGCTACAGCAGAGTTAGCATCAATTGCTAATGAATATGAAATTGATATTGTCTTAGTAATTTAGTTGAGTCACCCCTCTGCAGAATTTGCAAAGTAAATGATGATGAAATTCACATTATACAAGACTACCTGAAAATATATTTAGTAATAAAAAATAATATAAATAAAAGGCAAATTATTCTCCTGCATTACCCAGAAAGGGTGTGGTTGCAGGGAGACAAAATGGGTTCTTCTCTGCGTGGCCCTGGCCACGAAAAAAAAAAAATTGTATGTTTGCATCACATATGAACTTCTGTTCTTATGTTGATATAAAACATTCTGACATGTTGCAAACCCAAAAACCTAAATACTAATAATATAAACAGAAAATACTACATAGTGAACAAAACAGTTTAACTTCATTTTCATTCATTGGCTTGAGGTAAATAAAAAAATAAACTAGGTGTAAATTGTTTGGAAAGTTGGTCAATCTCTGTACACAACTGGTGATTGTAGTGACAAATTTCTGAATGAGATGAATGGTACCACCAACACAACACAAACATTGTTGGAAAGGTTCATACCCAATGTAAACTGATGACTGCAAAAGTGTGATTTTAATAAATTAACTGTATTTATAAAATTACTTAAGTAGTTTGTTATGTAATTATAAGAAGACAAATTCGTTACATTTAATAAGATTTTGCTATCCCTACGACAACCCTTTCTCATGCCTGGAGTGACTTCTGAAAACCCTGGAAATCCACGCAACAGAATGGCCCGATATGGAATAAAACCCAGCTCCGCAAAATCTTGAATCTGATGTGTTACCACCGTCCCACCTCCTCATTAAATAATATGCTAAAAAGCACTGTAGAAATAAAATTGATCCTGCCATAGCATTGTCTCTTACATCATTTTAATCTACCATTCGTTAGTCAAGTGTCACAACATTGGTACCATCTTTTCACTGTTTTGTGGTACAGGAGAGTTTTGGTAAAATACTTCTATTAAAGCATTTACCATATTAACCAAAAAAAAAACTATGATTTTTATAGAAAAGGCTCAAATTAAAATTTGATTCACATTAAAATAATGAATTTACATTTAGAATATCAGAAATATTTGTCTACTTAGGCCTACATCCCTGCCATTATTGAGTCAACTAGGAGCAAAGAAGCAGAATATTCAACGAGTAATATTTTACTAGCCTATACTTTACCATCAGAATCTGAAGAAACAGCATGACTACTCCCACCATTAGCCTGCAACAAAAAGTAAGAATTTTGTTTGCAGTTGTTAAAAAGAAATAGGTAACCTACATTAAAATAAATAGTAAACAAGTTAGGCAATACCTCTTCTTCCAATTCAACTGTTGAGTCATCATAGAAGGCATATGAGTTCTTCAGAGTCACTGGACTTTGAGACCCTTGCTGTGGCTCTACATTAAACAAAAACACAATAATTACATAAATTCAGCGAGACTTAATGGTTATCTTCAAAATAAACTTTATGGTAAAAAAATGTTTTGCAACACTCGACAAAAAAAATTGAACTGGCAACATTTAGACAGCTTCCGTGTTGTTCACTGTAAATAAATCTAAAAACACTACAGTATAATGACAAAAAAAATTATAAAAATATACATTGAAACCTCTTCAACTATATTATTGAGCAATTAGATTTTTGTTGTTATATGTAGAAAAGACTATTTCATACAATATTTTACATACAAAAGGCATGAAATTTCTATTTTGAAGGCACTATTCGAAATGAAATCTTTGATCACCACTAAATTGTAGTCAAAATTCTAAAAATAACTCAATTGTCCCTAATGTGCAAAAACTGGAACATAAATGTTCTGATTTCAAAAGTAAAAAACAACAATTTGGTAGTAGCCTACGTTTCACATAGATGAAAATAACTTTAAGGATGTTGGTATATAATTTGCCCAAAAAAATTTTTTATATATTGTAATGCTCACTTAGTTTTTTTAAGTTTAAGTTATTTTGAAATAAACTTGCTATGGAAATTCTTAATACTATCTAATTTAACTAATAAACTCTGCTGTAGAAAAAATTAAAAAGCACAAAACTTTGTACAGCATGCACACAAATGACAAAAAAATAATTCACAAGTGATTTTTTTACTGAGCAGCACTGTGCAATAAAAAATTTTTACTGAAAATGAAATACAAAAAAAAAAAACAGTTTGTAGAAAACAATGTATTTTTATTTGGTCAATTAACATGCCCTCGAACACCACAAGACCATGGTAGAGGTGGACTGGGAAAAAGTGTAGGAGTCTGCACAAGGCTCTTTATGAGGAACCATCCCAGCATTCACTTGGAGTGATTTCAATAAATGCTGAAAAAAATCTACAGTAAATATAGCAATACTTGTTTTAAGAAGTATACAGGAAGGTATGTTGCAATTAAATTATTTTCAAGATGTGCTGACAAAACATGCTCAAAACGCAACTATTAACGCATAAAAAAGCACAACTAGTAGCTCATGTCCGCAAATTGTTGTTTAGATTAGCTGTATGCAGAGAGATGTAGTGCAGGACATTACATTTGAAAATGTTGTACTGTACCATAAACACAAATCACACAAAGACAGTAGATTACTGGTGAATATTTGAAAGGTTCGGGCATAAACCTTGGTGACATTTTGCCCAAAACTGAGTTATTTATTCTAAACAGCAGTAAGTGCCGGTATAAAATGATGGGTGCAAGTAATTAGAAAAATTATCAACAGATGCAAAGGAATGAATTGTTGATTATATGGTAACTCCAATTTGTTACATTTAAACTATGGTACGTAATAAAAATTGTGGAAAAGAGACTCCTAGTTGACATTGCTGTGTCGAAGTATTGGAGAAAAATACGACAGAGGAGGCATACGAAGGTGAAAGTAAAGTGGGCTACCCTCATGATAAAGATCCTGAATATGTTCCTGAAGCTACAAAGAACGGATATGACTCACTTGATAGCTTAGAGGTGAGTTAATATTATTAACCTAAAAATTCTACCTGTGCACGTAAACAATGGTCTCTACTGCACATACCATATTTTACTTCTTACACAAGTTTTTCGGTAAAACACGTTTGTTCGTGTAAGAACAGTAGTTTGGTAAAGTTATTTATCATTTTCCGCACAAAGAATAGCAAAAAATTAGGTTTAAATTACTCAAAGTGGTGTTTATTCAAGTAATTGAGTAGATACCATTCTTTACATACACTTTTGGTAATGTTGATTGATGCTGCAGATTTTTTACAACATCAACAATAATTACTGATGTCCTATATTATTCATGTTTGCAGGATTGAGTATTCTAACCTGTAAATAAATATGTGACAAAGGTTAGGGTAGGTATCAGCTATGGCCTTTGTTAAGGAACCATCACAGCACTTTCCTGGAGTGATGTAGACGTAGGTCAAATGGCCTAATCAGAGATCAAACCCAGATCCTTCCCAATGTGATTTGTCATGACGCCGCCTAGCTCCTCTCTATTGTAAGGTAACGAAAGTGTTTAAGTGTTTTATTCATGTCAGTAAGTGTATATTTGTTGCCTAAATTAACCTTATTTTATCGGTAGGTTGCCTAATCCCTAGAGATTGACTATTATAACCAACTCAGTGCAGTCAGGGTCTATAGTAACTTCACGATATTTATCAAACTGGGAAAACGAGTACATTTATTAAATAGTAGATTTTGTGACACCAAGGCTCGTATGAAGCTACGTAGACCTAGGCAGCCCTGAGGTTCTCCGTTGACACCTGGGGCATGGCCCGGCCATAAGGCCATCACAGATGCTCTAGTAATTGCTACCTGCGCAGCGGGCCCGTGCTTGGCGGGGAGGGGCTAGCCTATATAAGAATTGGACGCCATCTTTAAGGGGTCATTTGTCATTTTTGTCATGAAAATTTCTAGTGCAGGAGTAATTTATGGTATATCTAGAATGTAGCCATTCTAGACAGGCATGAGTGCACACGTGCTGCACTGCAATAATGAGAGTCCTAAGGCATCTACATAAATTTAAATATATATTATTAATTTAATTGTTGTATAGGAAGAGATACTCTACAATGATGATCTTTTAAGGTATGTAGAATTACGTTTGACGGAAGAGTGAGGCAGGACGACTGCGATCCCGAACCAGTCATTAGTCTAGTCAGAATGATTGTAAGGAACAGTTTTGTCATGTGGACAAAACATTATATTGTTGTGATTTAATTATTTTCAGTTTGAAGTTCATCTTAAGTAAATTTCATTCTTTCTGTAATTGAACATTCATATGATCTTTGAATGAACTGTGCAATGGGAGTGCATGACTGGATTTATTTGCTTGGACATACTCCATTGCGAAATAACATTCATGGAAATATAGCTCCATTATGGTTAAGTATCTGAGTAGTAATCAATGCTTATTGGTAGAAACCTTAGTAATTGTCCCGTTTATTATGCTGTTAGGATGTGTTGTTTGAGTGAAATATTATGTAAGTAGGTAATGTCCTTAATGTCTAAGTGGTTCTGTAGGGGCGAGAGCGCCCTTACTGCTGAGCTGCAACCTCCTCGTAAATTCTCATAACTCATGGCACCCAGGGTTGGTATCCTCCACGATTCCCCTCCTCCGAAGACAGCCTAAGACTGCTTGCCACATCCGGCGAGTGGGTAGGCCAACGCCCCAACATCAGACATTCAGGGTCCCATGCCCCTCGTATTTTTACGCATGGGTGGTGGCAGCATTACCACACTTCCCTCTTAACATCTGGGCAGTGTTCTCCTCAAATTCACCCTAAACACAACCCCTTCAGGCCGGTAACGGCCTGACAGATTCCAACATGTTATTGTTGTGCAACTTCACTAGGCCCCAGCATTTGCTTGGAGTGCCGTCAGAAAACCATGGAAAACCAAAATCAGGATGGCAGTAATGGGGATCAAACCCAAGCCTTATTGAAAGCACGTCAAATTTGTTACTTTGCGTCACCTCGCTGGGGTTTTGTAAAGTTTTCAAATATTGCAACTTTCCAAATGTGGTGTGCTATCCATTTTTCCATAACTATATTTTATTTTTATTTATTATATTCATTTAACTAAAGACTGTGCCTGCCACTGCCTGAATATTGTTCACACAATACTTTTATTTTTGGAATTTCCTATTGCTCGATACTGTGTAGCACACTACAAAAGTAATAAAAAGGGCATCTTTTTTTGGGTATCTAACTGAAAATTATGTTTCAGCAGTTTAATTTTATTGGCACTCTAAAACCTGTTCAGTGTCTACTATTACTCCTTTTATCTTCCTTTCAGAATGTTAAAAACCTTCAAACTCTTGATTTCAACAGCCATGAAGCATCTCGAGAAAGAAAATGAAAGAGAAGGTTCAATAATCAGGAAAGAATACAGCGGTGGTGCATCAATGACAAAGAACACATTTTAAGAAGAGGGAAGGGTAACGTTATTAATAAAAAGGAACCAGATCCACCCTGCAAATAATGTATGGAAATGAAAAAATCCTGCATCCTATGACAAATTCTGCTGGATTTTTACATTTCAATATTACTTCAAAATCACAAATATGGATATATGAAGTGAATGTGATTCACAGAACACTGCTATTCAAAAAGGACAAGAAGATAATGATAATCAAACATACAAACTTCTAAGGCAAAAACAGGAACTGCATCATTGGAAAAGCAAAACTGGCCATTTCATGATTTAAGAACTGCAGCAAAAGAAGCAAAGGGGATAGAGTTTATGCTATAACATTCAAACTACAACAAGATATTCACATACCAAAATTCTTCTATAAGAAGAAGTTATTTTGCTATAATTTGAGCATTCATTCATGCAAGGCCAATCAAGGGCATTTTTACACCTGGGATGTAAAGTATTGCTAGGAGATGAAGAAAAGTATTTTGTATTCAATATTAATTTTAGTTTTAATTTAACCAAAGCTCTATATTTTTTAAACATCTAGTAACCTTGGAGTAAAACCATGCATGGTTACTGTTAATGATAACAATATAGACAGGTTCCATAAATATATATTAATTGATTAATAAATGCTATAAGTTAATCAAATTAATATGAAAAATATTTAGTAATAATTTTTTATTTTATTTGTAAATGATAGTAAGTGCAGAATTTGTCATTTCTAGACACTAAATTAACACAAAAATAAATTTCAGAAAAGCAAAAAATGTTCTTTGAAAAGGATACTAACCATGTATTAAATTGACACATGCCCACACATGCCCCCATCCCTTAGCCCATCTGCTGCACTGCAGAATACTCTTGAGGAAACCCCCTTGCCGCTCAGTGTTGAGTACAGGTCATTCCGCTGGATAATGACGTACTATGGGAATATATATATTATCCTAAGACAATTCTGAAGAATAACAATTTATTTGTTTATATTTTCACTATTACTTAAGTATTGATTTGCCCAATGGAACTTTTGTAACAGTTTTATTAAGTGTTTTTGTGTATTCCGCACTAAATCAGCCCCCTCGTGTGGCTGGCTTAGTAACGCAGACGTCATTGGAGTGAGTCGGAACATGACGCTGAGAGAAGATAGTCTACCCCGTGTCCTTAACTAGTCTTCTGCTGTTCATCTTTAGTTCCAATAGTTCAGTCTTCATTTACCAGAACAGTTATTATTGTTTTTGACCCAGGGCTCCTCACACCCTGCCGGCCACTGTGTCCAAGGGCGTAACTTAATACCTTAAGTTCATCAATAGCCTCGTACTATTTTCCAGAATAACCCACTGGAGGGGCAGATCCGTTCTTCTGGCACTGGCCTTCAGCATAGTCCAGTAATTTTGCTTCAAACATATTTTCAATTATGAGTGTGTTGTGGCATGGAGACTGGCTGTGACATGTCTCTTAAGATCCCTGGATGGTGCAAGAACCAACTGATACGTGGCCTGCCCCTTGGTCGTCACCTTGTCAACCATGGGTTCACCATCAGAGGGGATTTCCCTGCGGCTTCCACCATGTATACTTTTCGCACTATCCATCTCATCTCAGCTCTCGCAGCTAGTCGGGCTATTCCCCTAACATTGTCACCTACATCCTGTACGAACTTATCTACCAAGTCATTGTTACCACTTTTCCCATTTTTCAGTTTCCCCAGCACCCCCATCACATCATATGTCGCCTGAACTTGTGGGGCATAAATGCTACGGGTACCACCAGATCATCACCATCACTGCAACAATCAAGAAATTCCAGATTCTGTTGTGCATAGCATGTGCATATTCAGGGGACGCCATACAGTTCCAGGCGAAGCAGGAAGTCAGCCATATTGCCATGCATGGTGTCATCACCCCTTCCCACCTTGCCTGGGTGGCTAACTATGAAGCAGCGTGCGAGGCCCGGAGCAAGAATGCTCTCCTTACTGCACAAACACACAGAGAGGGATGTTACCCCATCCGACCATGCTTTCGACACCAACGGGACACTGCCGAACACAGGAATCGTGCGTGAGACCTGTGTGTGTATGTTCCTACATATTTTCCCTTGCGCTGGCTGACTGTGCCACTATGTAACAACACCAGCCATCTCACACCTTGGTGTACGTACAGTGACTGTAAACAACCACTTTCATTACAGGACAGAGTGCCACATCACTGCCATCCAAATACAAACAATAAAGAGCACGCGTTACTGACACAACAACGCCACATCATCCGTGACTGTTGCGCTATTCCTGTAAATAACACATTTGTAAACATGCACACAGATGTATACTGTGGTACAGTGCCAATGCCCTTCAGACATTATTTCTACCACATGCTATTTACTTTCCATTTAAAACTAAAATCAAAACCGTACCACAACAACCAGACTTTACCTTTACCTTGAGTGTGATAGTGATTTGTGTCTTGGCTCAGGGCCTACAACAGTGCTGTGTGGTATGTGCACACTGCAATATCACGAGCGTTGTATTACCTCGAGCGAACGTGCAAGCGTTAACGCTGGCAAAAGAGGCTCCCTGCCTGCTGCAGTGAAGAACGAGCTGAGTCACAACATTAAGACTCCTACACTGCCATGTCAACAGCCGCTTTGTGTCAAACCCGAAGAGGATGTTGTGACATGATGGGTGTGTCACTAAATTTCCAACCCGAAATGCCTGCCCATGCCACAGTTCTAAGCTGTTACGGGATGCAACTATACGTGTGCCTATGCTCTCAGAAAACGGCCTGGCGTCAACAGGGTACCGCAACTGTCAAACAACAAGTAACCTCTTTGACACTGCCTAGGCACCACATCGCTGTCACCTCATTACTAGTAACCACCATCAACATGATTCGGTACCCACAGGCACCACCACAATATACACAATCACCAGTCATTCTGTTTGTGTATCAGCCAGAACCACCTAAGATGTCGCCTACCTACATAGACCCACAAACCCAGGCACGTTTCCAGGTGCTGCCAACCTTCACTGGTCTTGACAGTGAGGACCCTAAAGAGTCATTAGGGACGGTATCTCACGACTGCAGCACTACGGTGTTAGCTCAGCCGAATGGCCGCAATGCGTCGGTGACCAGTTACAAGGTAAGTTAAGTGTGTGGTGGCCAGAAGTGCGACACTACGGAATAAAATGGCAAGAATTTGAGTCTGCTTCCACCCAAAATTCACAGATGCTTACCATTCATTACAGGTACAAAGTAAACTAACACTTGAGGTGTGTCACTCACAGCTTTTCTTACCTGAAAGGTGAATACAATGCAGCATTTCCAACCAACCATGCAAGAGAGTGAAGTGTTACTTGTTGCTGCCGAGACAGCGTTCCTACAGTTCCGACAGGCACTTTTCCCCACTACTCACTGACATGGATTCTTAAGACTGCTGCCATCTCAGAACGCAACACACCACCCACAAGAACTGTTCACCAGATGCCTGGTCATACCAACCAAACTCACGTAAACATACTGATCACCGACAGCCACAGAGTAGTGGGCTAGTGGACGATAAGTTTTCTCAGAGTGCTCCAAGGCCTCGTGAAGTTCGTGACGTTCTGCGTAGTGACAGTCGAGCTCCGATAAATTACAGTCAACCACCACGTACCCCTTGTTATTTCTGCCCTGGAGGACAAACATATCACTACAAGGAGCACGGCAAGATACTGTCACTGCTCAATTTACGCACCGGTTATTGGCAAGTGTCAGTAGCCTCAAAAGGCTGACATGAGACAGCAGTTACTGCACCAGACGGCCGGAGATTCCAATTTTGTGCAATGCCTTTTGGCCTGAAGTGATTTGGTCAGAAATGTCGGAGGACGACATCTGCCATTTACCTTCGGTACTCAAGAGGTTGGCAACAAACAGACCGACGTGAGCGAATTGGTAATGTCACATAGGGAAAGCATGCATTAACTCTTGGAACATCTTGTAGATGAGGAAGACAGCAGACAGACACCATAACACATTGAGTTCAATAATAGTCAACCGGCACCCTACACACGTAAGCAGTTACATAAATTAGTCGGCTTAATCAACACGTTAAGAGACTTCATTAAGGATTTTACAATAGTGACAGCACCTCTAACTGACTTATTATCAACTGCAAGAACATTCTGATAAGCATCTGAATACCAATAGTGCTTCGAGGAAGTAAAGACAAGATTCATCGAGTGTCCAAAGTTGGCCAGACATGACCCAAGCAAACATATCTCCAAACTGATGCAAGCGAGCTGGAACTGAAAGCGGTCTTGTACCAGTATAGAGACAAGGACAAGAAGCGTATTGTCGATTTCGGCAGCATGATGTTCGATGCAGTGGTGCATCTGTACGACATAAATGAACATGAATGCCTTGCAGTTGTCTGGCCCATCGAAATATACCGGCAATTCCTGGAGTATTAATAATACACGCTGCTTGGAATGGGAAACAAACTCACAGACATGGTGTCACAGGCTCCGCAGGACATCTTCGCCCACAATGGGCACTCCAAAAGTGACATCATAGATGGACCTACAAAGTAGGCAGTGATAATGCTGGTGCCGCTGTGGCGCCGCTGTCAGCGGGCGGCAATCCTGTCATCAGAACCGACAACAGGCCCATACCAAAATAAGAGCCCAAGACCTCCAATGAACCAGAAACCTCCTACAAGCTCTGAGCTACTGGTACCAACAGCGGCCAAACGGTCGCCTGAGATGGGGAGGATGAAGCATGCTGCGGACGTCCGATCAGCCACTGATTTGACAGATAGGCTACTGCTGTCACTTCTGGAGCACATGACTGCCCTCCCCACTGAGTAGATCGTGTAACCACCAGGCTTCAACCGCAAGGACGTGAACACTGGTGCAACAATGCTATGGTGTCGTATCACAGACCCCACTCGATCATTTTTGGGCTGTTATTCTATTGTAGGATCCACAGAGGGATTTTCAGCTTCACCATAACTAACCAGAACTGTTGGAGAATTTGTGGTAATGTCTGTCGCCCCGAGGCGCTACACGTCACTACGTAATTCACTTGGCAAGCAGGGACAGTATAATTTGAGAAGAGTACCACTTCACGAAACATGACAGATTTGTGTGTTGTGGATTTTTGCTAACTCTTCCATACCATTCTCGCCCAAAATTCTTTATTATTACTTTTATGAATTTGGAAAGACAAGGCAATTGTTAAGCCCGGCAAAAACTGTCAAAAAGTTTATTTTACAAATTGCTAATTCTATATTTGTGTGTTCCAATATCTCAATTTAATTAGTTCATCATAACACATTTTGCAGATTTGTTCTTCAACGTTTTCGCACATTGTTTATCTTTCTGAAAGTGTCCTAAAAGACATTGGGACTTAATTTAACAGTGTGTGGTAGACAAATAAATACTGAAAACATCAACTGATTCCTACGATTTTTTCGAAGCCAATTATGGATAAAATACTCAATGACCATCCTCGATAATGATATTTGCAAACTTTATGAGTAAATATTTATCCAAACTTACTAATTTGCTAAGCGTGATCTCTTGCACCGCAGTTAAATACATGAGGATCCGGCATCAGAGATTGTGCCTCAGAAGTTCGTAACACTGGAAACAATTTTGTTTAAAATGTTGGCTAAAACTATTGTCTAGGAATGCTATTGTTCAATTTTTGCAAATTGGCTACAAGAAACCTACAGTTACACATTAATGCAATTAGCATTGAATAATGTACAACTCCCTCTTAAGGGCAAACAAATTATATTATTTGTCACTATTTTTTTTTCAATTTTCTATCCAGGGTACTGTTTTTACTTGAGCAAATCCCCTACATTTGACAGAAACGCATGCACCCGCATCCCCTGCCAAACGCCATGCAGCCAGTCTTCACCTAGTCACCAAAGGAGTAGAACGCACGCAATGAGTGTGGTCTCATCTCCTTGAAACTTGGTTCATAAAACCTGCTAGTTTTATTTATGCTTACGCAACAATAGTCTCACCCTCTTATGCTCGCATGAGTATTCGATAGCTTCAACAAAAAACCGTCGGCGTGTCAGGACGACACGCATTACCACCATCTGGAACCACCTAGACAGACCTTCAATGGCTGGAGGGCCAGGTTCAGGGCCAGCAGGTTGGCAACTTATGCCAATCAACAACACGAGGAAAGTTGAGGTCACGCAAATCCTTATCCTCTGTGAATCTACCCTGGCGCCCAAAGCAACTGCCACATCAGTTCATTTCTGCGACACAATCAGTCTACTTTTTTCTGACAGCATAGTAGACAAAAAAGTATCAAATGTAATGATAAGGACTCTAGATACCCAATTCAATTTGGCCTCATGCACATGGGGAGAGGAGAAAAAGCAATTTTTGCTTAATCTACTGTGTTACAGTGGAGGTCCTGGGGAGGAGCAGGACCTAAATGTGACTCAGGGCTGAGCCACATATGCCTGCAAGTGAGAGATTCCGTGCAAGGAGACATGCATCACATCAGAGAAAGATTCAGCAATCATGGCTACATTTTGGGCCACGGCTACCGCCCTACAGGCAGTATTCGCATTAAACCAATACATAGAGACTGTAAGTCATAGGTTGATTTGATGTTAAAAATTTTATAATAGTGGTTTTATCAAGGTTTAAAAATAAATCATTCGCATTAAACCAACACATAGAGATGGTGAGTCATAGGTTGGTACCCAGTCGTTGCCATTCTGTCATTTGATTGGAGAATGTGACCATGACATCAGTGTCGTCGTCGTGTTAGTTAGTTGGGGACGGTACAGATGGCCAACTTTTATCGTTCTCCGATTTGCGATCAACAGATAGCCCCGACAGTTTTTTGATTAGCCATATATGTGCACCACGAAAATCACAAGCCAATTTAAGGTAAAAAGTTTTTATTCGCATCCACTATGATTAGTATCGAACTTATTTTAAAATATTTACTCCACTATTTGCAACAAAACTTTGCAAATAGAAAAAGAAAAATCACAATTGGTGACTGAGCTGCCATCTGTCATGTATCACGGGAACTAACCTCACCAGCAAAGCAACGACTCTCATTGTAGCATGCAGCAACGAGATGAACGACGCTGACCTGACAACAACATGACAGCCACAATCTCACCATCACTACATAGCAGGGCCTTAAAGTCTACCTATAGCTTAATATATAACTAAAAAGGGTGTGGCAAAAAACAAGCACAGACAATGTAAAAACCCTCTCAACAGAATAGGAGTGTTACCACTCAGCAGATACATGCATTAAAAATAAATAGCAAATGGAAATAGACGAGGGTCCAGGTATCTTTATTTGTGGAGTGTAGAAACGGAAAGAAAGTGGAATTGGCACATGTTTTTATAACAGAGGGAACATGTTCTAGCTGTACAGAGTGAGGACTGGTTGTGACTAGGTAATTTATTTTTTTTTATTTTTTTTTCTTCTTGCAGTTGGGCCGACAGTACGTTTTACCAGCAATAGGGCGCTCAGCTACCACAAAGTTTGGCCCTTACAGTATAACCTTAATTAATTTTAACAAGTAAAAGCACTCTGACCAATAACTGTCATAAAAAACACTGGCCTATGTGAAAATATAAAACTAACTACTCTACGCAACAGTACTAATCAAAGGTAAATGTGTACACACCGTCATGGTGTATTTGATAGTGCGACTGGAGTTGCTCTGGACTTGAAAACGACCCCAAACACTTGGGACACAAAAATCCCTCCGACACTTTACTCGAGTCATTATTTTCCGACGAATTCGAATGATCCTTGCCCTGAAAATAACGATAAAATTATATTTCAATATCAGCCACGAAGAATCAAACCAGTACATATACATTCGAACCCAGTTAATATTTTCCTCACCCGATCTGAGAATTTACTGACAATATTCTTCAACATTTTCCAAAATATTTACAGGCTAAAAATATATGCACACGAAATAATTACACTACATAACAAATACACGATGTCAACAGCTAATTCTCACAAACGGCAAGAAACGCACGTTGTTTTCACAACAAACCAAAACTTCCATGCAAAACAAAAACACTACGATAAGTTCTATGGTCAAATAATGGTGGAAAGAAGGGGAGGAGCTGGCACAACGTCACAAACTTGAAGCTGCTAGGCCGCCATCAAGTGGTTGGCAAGAAAAGATTTGGATCCGATGTTTTGATTTGTTACAAGTGATCAATTTCGTATGAATAGTCGGTGAAATGTGTTGTTAGTGATGTTTAAAGCCAAGTGTATCATTTGTATGTGTGTTTAAATTTCGTAACACACGATGGTTGTTAGTTATAACTCCTACAGTGGGTCGTGACTCTCCAACGGTAAATATACTTGCTGTTTTGTTTATGGTATTAAATAGCAGTTTAGTATTATCCTTTTAAAATGTGCCTTCTTTATTGTTCAGAGTTTCAAAGGACGAAGAATGACGTCAGATTTGGATTAGAAAACTTCGGCGAGAATTTTTACATGTCCAGGGGGGCGATTAAATATCGCTTTTCAGAGGTGCAGCGCAAAATTTGCACTTGCGTTGCGTTGCTTTGGTATTAAATATACAAATACGCAGGTGCAAGTGGTCACGTGACGGCGCAAAGTGCCTGAAAATCTGCGACTAGCAAATGGCTCGACGCAAGTATATCTGCGCCCTTCGCGCATGCGCATTGGACAATTTTCGGGTGTGTGAAAGTGAATTAATATAAAAGTTGGATATATTTATCTGTATCTAGTGTTCTATGAACATTAATTATTTACGTTTTCGTGTACACATTTCAGCGTTTAATAGTTACAAAGTACAGTAGAAGTACGAAATTGAAATGTTTTTCACTAAGGAAGCAATTAAAAATGGGCAACGAATTATCCTTTCCCCGGAATATATTTTGAGGGTATTTTTACGTGGCACGCGACAAGAAAATACGAGTTGGTTTGTGACGAGGTTATTTGTAACCTTAAAAACTTTGCATAAAACTTTTATGCAAATGATAATGTAAATAAATAGCGAACATGTTTTGCAAATAACTGTTTGGCTAATTGCTTAGAACAGTGTCATTATTTCTCTATTTTACTTGCTTTGATGGGGTGTTTCAACATCACATCTTTCTTGCCGACTTGTTTCCACATACGTGCTTTATATTTAATAGTGATTCTGTTGGGATTCTCTTTATTTCATAAAACGGGAGGGCTAACATTTTAGTTTTAAAGTCTTTCATGAGACTTGCTGTCTACACATATCACACCCTATCACGGTGAACATTGAACTTTCAACAATCTAGATCTAATTAAATTTATTGCAGTATAGTTGTACGAACGCCACTCGTATTCACTACACATTAGCAATGAATTATTTAGAAATAATCAACGTATCACGATTTACGACTCACTGAAAGACGAATGCCACATGTATGGCCCATTAGGTAGTAAGCCTACACTCACAAATACCATGCCACACAAGTTAAAATAACTTACGTGAATTT
>PNEQ01075720.1:0-14156 GCA_003012365.1 Medauroidea extradentata
TTTTTTTTTTTTTTTTTTTTTTTTTTTTTTTTTTTTTTTTTTTTTTTTTTTTTTTTTTTTTTTTTTTTTTTTTTTTTTTTTTTTTTTTTTTTTTTTTTTTTTTTTTTTTTTTTTTAGTGAATGATCGATTTTGATTCGACTGAACGGGCTAGCGATGTGATTTACACTTCAGTTGGATACTTATACAAATGTCTAAGATTTAAATTTAAAATATTTCGAAATTCGACACCGAAAAGGGTGAAAAAGCACAAAATTTGTTTTCCATCAACCCACAATATCTATCTAAAAAGTGGGGATATTGAGGTGTTGTTCGCGTCAGAGTGATGCTTACGTAAATATTTAAAAAATGTGTATGTATTTTTTTCTTTATAAGAAACGTGATTATTAAGAATAAAACTTAGTTTGTCAATAATCAAGGTAGACGATCCGAAAAGCAGGAACGAGCAGCGAGAAACAAATTATACTGGAGTTTCCCTACAGTAACCTATCGAGACGTGGTGCTGTACAACCTCTATGAGCCCAGGACACAGATATTTTATTTTTCTTTCAATAAATTTTATTTTCATGAATTATTTCGACGTTACGTGACGCAGTTGTTTGTCACTCAGGTCTAAATTCCGGGAGGTTCTGGGCTCGAATTCCGTTAAAAAACTGCGTGCAAACGTTCAATTCTGACACACAAAAACTACCAAGGAGATCGAATTAGTGCAATTTACATGTAGTCTTTAAAAGGGGTAAAATTGCAGTTCGCTTTCCGCTTAGGTTCCTCTACAATATCAGCTGACATATCGTCGGTATACTGCCATAAGTGATTAAGTCATAAATGCTATTTCGTTTAAAAACAGTATTAAATTGTAGATATTAACAAAATTGTGGTACGTCACTAAACTGTGACACAACAGTACGAAAAGACGAATAGACTTTAAACTTGGGCAATTGTTCGTGAACAACATATACATATTCCAAGCATTTTTATAATTTTATCTCATTTTGACTTGTCATTTTTGGCAGTAAACCGACGATATATCATCTCACTAATCTCATGTTTGGAGCACTAAATACGTTTCCGCGAAACCTTTACCCACTGAAACTTTGTAATGTCAATAAAGTTAAAGTGAATATTTTGAAAATATATAATTGTGGGCACCGTCACCAATGGTTGTGCAAAGGGTAAATAGATGTTTCTCATTCGATTAACCTCTTACCTTAGGTGTCTGTAACTACCCCACAACGTCGAATAGGCAGGGCTATAAATAAGGCCCAGGCGAAGTCGCTGTTAGTGTCAGGGACAAACTTAAGACTGCTTTTCGCGTGGACAGCTATAGCTACTTATCCTGCTGCAGAATTAGTTCATCTAGCCGCTTGGACATTCTAACACTTGATGACTGAAGTACCAATCTTGTGTACAAAGAGGTTTTTCAATTAAAGTAAACAACGAATAATACTCGCGAGCAAAACCGTGGGGGACTGCTAGTATATGTATAACTGTCGAGGGTTCAGCCAACGAGCATACAAGAAAACCGGTTTCTGGAAATGTGTATGAATTTGCCAAACTAATGAAGACATTTTTATTCGTGTTTGACGTTCGTGAGTAACTGAATTTTTAATGAACATGAGTATTTGGGAGCAGATGTAATTTAAATCAGCTACTGGACTACTGACCGGTGTAATGAGTTTGGAACTAAAATATGGCCAGAAATATCGAGTCAGTTAACGTGCACAAAGTTGTTCCAACACGAACACACGCTCACTCACCTATCCTTGGCTTACACGCTCAAGATTTGAGCCTGGAAACTTGAGCTGTAGTCGTAGCGACCTCGCCGACGACGCGATGGAGGCCTCCCGGATCGTTCGGCGCGCTACGGCATTGTCAGCGTAACGAATAGACGTTCTGATGGCCCGTCGCCTTTCCTGCCTTGCCAAGGCCTCTTCCGGTACGGCTGAGCGCAGACTGCATCGCAAAGTTTCCAATTATAATTTCGAATGTCCAGCCAACTTAAAATAAATAGAATAAATAATGTATATTCGTGGAAGTACCGTTTTTTTCCAATGTACCAGGCATTGTATTATTGTCACAGAAACAGTTCTGTGCATTTTTTTTAAACAGTTCATTCTAGGAACTTGCAACAAGATTACTTTTTGTTTCTTTATGATGTGCTGCTCAAATTGACCGTATCAAATGTAAAAAAAACATGGCGGCCAAGAAAATGTATGTATTTTGAGGGTGGCTACCCCTATTATTTTCATGAAAGGAGAAGGTTTAATGGCTGAATTTTTTACAAATTTAATAGCTCAATAGCACTTAACATCCCCTACAGAATTATTTTTTAAACTCCGATATACATATATATTTTTTTTATTTTTTGTATTTTGACAGAACACTTTTTTGTGTTCCATTTTCAAGGTCTTATACCTCCCTTAATATTCACTCTTGTCTTGAATGTATCCTCTGTAATGTCTGTTTACTTTTTCATGACAAAGTACCTTTCCGAAGCTTGGGCTAATAATTTCACAACATCCTGTAAATTATTAATTTTAAAATGAATTCGTTATAAACTAACGTGTTGTAATTTAATAAACTGGATGAAATTAGCACAGCGGTTCGACGTTTAATATGTCCAACAATTTTACCGAAAAGATTTCCGACGCCAACAAATTAAAAAATCAAGACAATCTGTCGAAATACGACCCGGAAATTTTGCAGGACCAACGACCAGCTGTTAGGATTCCACAATACTTTGCACACTTTGTATTCAGCTATTAATTGGCTGATACTCCAAGGGGTGGCCAGTTGTACAAGTTAGCGCGGGAGTAATTTAGTTTGCTCATGAAGGTCTGCAGTTGGCTCACAGTACTCAAGAAAGAGTTTCATTAACAGTTACCCAAAAGTGAAGGTAAGTAACCTGTACAGGAGTTTGAAATCTATACGTATTCGCAAATGAGTTCGCAACATTTCCTTACATGTAAACCTCATAAAAGTATTACAGGCGATGAAAAAATAATTTGACAGATATCCAGAGTCGTAGACATTTTAACTGACGCTTTTATCGTAGATATATATCTCAGGGTATTTCTTGTTCAAGTTTGACTTACTTTCAAATACCTACCCTTGTTGACATCGTCACACTCGGTAGGACCAGAGTTCAACCGACTCCGGCAATCATGATTTCGGTTTTCTGTGTTTTCTCGAAATCGCTCCAGGCGAATTCTCGTACCTGTGTTCAGCGATAATGTGATCACTTTCAAAGAATATATTGTATAACATAATAATTAAAAAATATATATATTGTGAACTCAGGCATAACTTTTATTACAGCAGAACTTTGCCTGATGTTACCTATATCATTAGGGACCCTGTTTTTTCGCGAAAAGAATTTTAACCCAGTTTGTTCCAGTGCCTTACGTGCACATCTGCAATTACGCTTCATGGTTATTAGCAGCGTGTCTGTGAAGAGCCGTATCTCATTTCACTGAGCCAATTACAAAAATTTCCCTGCAACACCACACGTCTGTGATTTGCCGGTGGAATCTCAAGGCTCGTGACAGTTAAAATATCCTCTCGCTGACAACTGCAGATGTGCACGTAAGGCACGGAAGCAAAGTGAGGCAAAATTATTCTCGCGAAAACATGGGTCCCTACCTATCTTGCTTTGTTTATTTTAAAAGTGGCAGGAAAATTTGAATTCTCTTATCAGAAAAAGAAGTAACTACGGTCTCAAAAGTTCTCACATTAACCCGAAATCTATTAAAGGTCCCGTGTCCGATTTCGCTGCCAGTTCCTGTCATCGTGACAAGTGGTGTGTCACCGTCTTCAATGACCTATCTGTCGACAAGACGTAGGGTCCGCTAATATTATCTTATTGGCAGTGTTTGAAAGCTTAGCTGGAAGCAGGTGTGGTAGAATGTAAACGAGAGTGTAGGTCGCTCTAACTTTCCCGCTCCTCGAAAATACTCGGGAGCATTTGTTAACCCTCGGCAATTGACCATATAGCCAGCGCCACATGTATTCATTGTTGTAGTTTCCTAACCTATAAAACCATACTTCGATTCAGCACACATGAATATTTTTTTAACTTTACGCTAACCTAAACTAAATTTAACTAGGGGCCACGGTGGTCGAGGGATCAGACCTCTCGCCTCCCACCAAGGCGATCCGGGTCGATTCCCAGCGGGGTCGGTCCCCGGATTTTCGCATGTGGGAATCGTGTCGGACGATGCCGTTTGTCGGCGGGTTTTCGTCGGGGGCCTCCCTTTACCCCCGCCCCTTCATTCCGGCGCCGCTCCATACTCATCTCATGTCATTCCTCACCAGCGCTGAAGATCGCGCTGTTAAGCGCTGTACAAAAATCTCTCTCTAACTTTAACTAATCGAAACTAATTATAACATCAGCCGAGGATATATGGGGAGAGGTCTGACTCGATCGCCGAGGATGAACGAATGCCCCCGAGCATTTCTGAGGAGCAAGAAAGTAAACGTGACCAAAGCGCTCGACCTATAGGGGCTACTTACATTACCTTGTCGACAACATTTGAAAGTGTAGGTGTGGTAGGGCTGTAGTTGCTGGTGGATGTGCGCTGCAGTCGGCCTCTGAGGACAGTAGGCACAATGTCGCGGTGCACGGCCCAGTTAGGAGTCGTGGCCCTCGAGCAGTAGGAGGGTTGTCGTCGGTCCGTGGGGCTCCCACTTCGGCCACGCCCTCTGAGTCAGCGCTGCCCACCTGGGCCGACACCAAGCTCATGCCCGCACATGTTGTCTGCACTTGAAACACCTCCTCCTTCCTTACATGTCCGCCTACCTCCCGACATTGAATATGCATACCTATACAAACCGCTAAGGGACAGCATTCTCGAGCCTGGCGTTCAAGAGGAGTCACCAGCATGACTTCGTCTGAAATATCAGTGTTCGCGCGTAGAACCCGTATCTACGTAAATGACTGTTATGGGAATACTGTTATTTTTCAGGAAACGTAAAAAACTATGGTCACAGCATTGGATTTTAGCCATGTAGTACGTAATTAAAGAGTAAAAGTTGCAAAAACATTATTTTTGGGGGATTCTTCGATGCTCAGAGACTTCATGAGGTAAAGGAAACCATTCCATCCAGACATATGTACTTCATTCTCTTACCTTTCAACACGTGCAATCTACAGATGATGGAAAATCGCGAAAATGTTTCCTGCCAAAGTATTCTGCAAATCAGTGTAGCGTCCGGCATAATGTATTATTGACCACCCGTTATGTGGCACAGTCTAGTTGTTTACAGACGAATCACAGACGTCCAGTCGTAGCGCACAATAATTACCATTGGCTCAGTCAAATATAGGACTCGCCAGTAACGAAATATAAGCGTCGGAAATAAATACATTACATTGACGCCTAGCAAACAGTCAACTTTTCCCGCGAAAATTCACCTTCTCAAATAATACCGTATTATTAATACGGTTATAGATCCAATTTGTAGAAGCAAGATTATTTCGCGTATTGATTGTAGGTCAGGTTGAACGTCAATAACGTATACTTCAGCGGCACTTCTGTGATTAGACGACAGATATTTCAACACACCTTTGACGACTGCAAGCCTGTAATAAGTAAGGAAACAAGTAGTGGGGATTGTACATTCTACCCACCTGTACGGCTACAAGCCAATGTAATTTAACTTCGACCAGTGCATATATAGAACTGAGAAGTCTAGGCTGTTGCCAGATGAATACGCGAAATACTTGTACTTCTACCAATTGGCATATTTGCATACTATTGGACTAGCACGAACGCGATCAGGAACGAGGGTAAACATGTACTCTAAGGTCTACACTTCCAAGCTTACAGCTTGCCTCATCGTCTCTAAGCCTCAACTGAACGACTGTACTCTACCTCTTCCTCCCAAATTCAAACACGTATTTTAACACATTCCAAGTGATGCCAGCATACCATCTCTTTATACTACTTTATTTCGTGAATTCTCATGTCGTAATCCATTTAGTTCAATTGAATCGGGAATTTGCAAAAGGGACCAAGTCCACTTTTTGAGCAAATTCAGGTTATACGAGATTTCGACTCTCAAAAGCATTCTGTTGGCTGTCAGCAGCAAGAAAAACCCAGTCCTATACAAGAAATACGTTAAACGGACTAGTCCATTAATCTGATAGTGTAATACATAACACTGCTATATGGGTAAAAGGTACTGTGTGGTGTTGTGTTTGCAAAATAAGTTTCTATGTATCATATTTTTAGTTTTTCACTAGAATATACCAACATTGCACTAATGTACACTCAAGGCATTATGTTTTATGTGCCATTGTTAGAAAAAACGCTACTTATTTTTTAAAGAATACCAATAATATTATTAATTTCTAAAAAATAAAATATAAACGTGTGTCTATGTCAGTTATGTTTCATATTATTCCACACACATTAAACTTTTAAGTTATTCATTACTGATGACCTGTTTCACTCCCAGATACACTATAATAAGTTTTTTTTGTTGTTTCCCAGCAATCTACTCAATTGGACTTGGTCCCTTTTGCAAATTCCTGATTCAATTTTATATATTCGTCATGAATGAACCTACGAAGAAAAATATCCCCGTCAAGAACGGCGCGCGTCTGAATGGAAATGCTCTACATGAGCATAGTAGAGAGTACTATGCGGTGGTAAACATATTCCACTAGTATCTTTAGTGTGGGGGTGCCCTTGGATATGATCACATCCATCAACGCGGCGGGCCCTTGTATATGAATCATCCGCGAACGCACTAAAAAAAACGAGTAGCTGTGCGTATTTTGACTAGTTCTCTTACTGCCTGCTGCGAGATGCGTTCCAGTCGATAACCGTGTAACGATGATGCTTGGAACATCGCTTGACGCCAACGAAGCCACGTAGGAATTTTAGACTTGCATGGCCACGTTTATTCACGTTATTTTAAACGTCCATCGTCAAACTTTTAGGGATGATGGAGCAGCAAAAGACCTGTTTCGTTTGATAACCATAGGGAAAAAAGCACAGTGGGCCTACTGAGTGTGCTCTGATAATAGTCAAGTATGAGTGTCAATGACACCAACAATGAACTAATTGCAGGTTCCTCTTTCGACACAGTACACGTTTTCCCTCTCACATTGCTATTGCTAATTAAAACACTTCATGTAACACTTTCCTGTTCTCAATCCCACCCAATAACTTCCTCGACCCTCGTATTAAACGAGTGTATGCTCAGTACTCACTCAGCATTGTGTTTCCAGCAAATAATTACCAAACAAAATCAGTTTATTTTTTAAGGCTCTATCTTCCCTGGAAGTTAAGTAGTGGATTGTTTAAAGCAACTTGTAAGGACATAAATGTTTCATGCAACGGTTTCATGTTGCGATTCTGAGATCGTAGCTCAGCGACGTATTTAGTAAGTGAGGAATTTGAAGGTAATACATAAAACTGTCCAAATAATGAGAAAATATGTGGGAGTTAATTAAGGGGTCAGACGAAACGAATTGAGGTATCAGACACGGCGTGTTGCTAGCAGTAGTACGAGCTGAGCGGCGTCTGAAGAAATGATCCGTTCCCGTAGACATGACGTAACCATCTAAATGGTGAAGTGAAGTTACGTTGGTTAGCATTTAACGGCGCAGCCAACCTTGCCCTTCAAAAGCGTTGCATTGTGTTAGTAAATATGAATTTAACAAATCTTTTACTTATGTTCTCAGTGTGCCCATGTACTAAAGAACTGAAACTTCGAACAAGGAGGGACTTGCCGTTGGTGCAGTGACTGGAGCACTCGCCTTCCACCAAGGCGATCCGGGTTCGGTTCCCGGCGGGGTCGGTCCGCGGATTTTCGCATATGGGAATCATTCCGGTCGATTTCGCTGGTCGGCGGACTTTGTCGGGGATCTCCCGTTTTCCATGTCCACTCATTCCAGCGCTGCTCCGTACTCACATCGTATCATCACTAACCAATGAGTAGAGACGGGGAAGATTCGCGGGTTGACTGACCTGTAAGCTAGTCTTAAGAACATCTGTAACAAGCATCCAACAGCTGGTCATTAGATGCTCGCTGATACAGTGAAATGGGCCCGCATTTAGTTACATTTAGGGATCCCTGCTGTTCGCCAAAATAATTTTAACCCAGTTTGTTTAAGTGCCTTACGTGCACATCTGCCATTCTGCTTCATGGTTATTGGCAGCGTGTCTATGTGAAGAGCCATATCTTATTTGACGGAGCCAATTACAATAACGTTCCTGCAACGCCACACGTCTGTCATTTGCTGGTAGAATCCAAGGCTGGTGACAGTTAAAATATCCAATCACTGACCACGAAGCAGAACTGCAGATGTGCACGTAAGACACCGAAACAAAGTGAGGCAAAATTCTTTTCCCGAAAAATATAGGTCCTTAGTTACATTTTTACTACTGGCTCATCGACTTCACGGCAGTGTAAGTAAGTCAACGGATAATTGTGACAGCAACACGAACGTATAGTTTCTGGAATTCTAGCTGGTACCTAAAAGAAATCGCGAATTTTTCAGGTGTCTACCAATGAGGGACGTCGCTACCGTACAATAGCTGCTAGGAAATAACGCATAATTTGCAGTCCATACTTGTAAACATAGAATGTCCAAAAACAAAAGCTTAATAAGCACAACATGCAAATCCTTGGCTAAACTGAAAACGAACATGCAAGCGGCAAAATACTGTGCGACGAAATTTTACGTGCACAATGTAGCAACACTGCACGGACAATGTCCCATCTTGCGCTCCACATACATATATTATTTCATGTATGTTACATCAAGTAAACGTAGAATCATTGAACAGCTGGGGATTTTAACCTGCATCCATAATATACAGGTCAGAGCAGTAGTAGTAATTTAAGTAAGATATATGTGGAGCGGAAGAGAGGGTTAAGCACAATGCTAGATTGCCACATTGTGTATATAATATGACATCGTACAACATCCTGATACTAGCATTTTCGTTTCCAATTTAGCCTAGGATTCGTGTGGTGTATCATTGCCATATCATTAATAGAAGGCCGCGGCCTTAGATCTGGCAACCCTGCACACAAGGATCATTTTAACACTTATTTTAGCTCTCTAAACGCAATGGCTGTACCTGATTCGTTATTGTGGCCTACATACCGGCGAATCAGGGGAAGCCACTGGCGTTCGCGAGACAAAATAAGTGTTAAAATGACCCTTCCTAGCAGGGTTGCCAGATTTTAGGCCGCGGCCTTCTACTAAATATGGCTGTGTGTGTATACATTAGAACATGTGCAGCGGAACTGAATTTTCGGTCGTTTCCGCCCCACTCAATCTCAACTTATCTAAACTCATCTGTAGAGATGATGGTATATCACGATAATATTTTCTGCCAACATACCTTAAAAACACTGTGATGTCTTGCGACACGTATCATTGTGTGTTACACGTCTGACACAACATAGCTGTCTGCAGACAAATAATATGTTATAATTAGAAAAGGTGATTTATCGCGAGAATGTTTTCTGCTAGAGTATTCTGCACATCAGTGTAGCGTCCTGCGTCATGTATTGTTGGCCGACGGTTATGTGCCACGGTTTAGTTCTTTACCGACGAATCTCAGACGCTCAGTAGTTCACCAGAGTTATCATTGGCTCAGTCAAATAGGGACTCGCCAGTACCGTAGTAAAAGCGTCAGAAATGAATACATTACATTGAAGCCTAGCAAACAATCAACTTTCCCCGCTATAAATCACCTTCTCTAGGCATGTTGATATATTACAATAGCGGGGTTCTCATTGGCTTAATAAAATAGGGCAACAACTCTACACACAAGCGAAAGCCAGTCATCTTGTCATTAGCTGAACGTACGTTGAAACCCAGCCAACAGTCAAGTATTCCCGCGATAAGCCATCATCTCTACTCAAGATTACATCAAAACTGATGCTGCAGTTGACGGCGTAAACAAACTGTGTGTGAAAGACTTGGATCTTCAGTTTCGCCACTTCCTTTCTACTCTGCGTATCCGGTCAACATCCTGTTATCCACGTCCTTCCTTGCTGCAGTCTTTATCTTCGTCTCGTCCTCGGCGCACGTGTCTACTATCTGACATCCCTCCCCTTCCCTTGCCACCGGCCTGATTAAACAAAACACTATTTTTCCTTACCGAGAAATTTCTAGCACGACGTCATGTCAGGTTTCCCAAGTCTTTTACTACGTTTTAATGGCACGTTTCACGCGAACCTTGCAAGCCATTAAACAAATTAAAATTCCGCCAAACGAGCACGTCCTGCAAATTATGCCGTCTTCATTATAGGGGGGGGGGGGGTGACTGCAGAAAATAATGTTCTGCGCAGTAAGCGCGTTCGCTCTCACTGGGAAGGAATCATCTTTACACTGTAAATATGTTTGTGCTTTTACAAGGAAGATATTTGGGAAACCACTTTCCAAGATAATTCCTAGTAAAACTACAATGGTTGTCCTTGTAAAAAAAAATACAAGTAAATGTTTGTAAAATTACAGAAAAAGCCTTGTAGATTTACTTACAATAATGCAAAATTAAATTTTAAATACCCGTTATACTTTAATAATAACAGTTAATTCGATGATAAAATAACTTTTAAATAAATACATTTTACACGAAATTATTCTGAAAACAAAAAATAATAACTTTACAAACACTAAAATTCGAACATGCATCTTACCCATAGACAACCTTGAGGGAATTCCTAGTAAAACTACAATGGTTGTCCTTGTAAAAAAATACTATTAAATGTTTGTAAAATTACAGAAAAAAGCCTTGCAGATTTACTTACAATAATGAAAAATTAAATTTAAAATACCCGTTATACTTTAATAATAACAGTTAATTCGATGATAAAATAACTTTTAAATAAATAAATTTTGCACGAAATTATTCTGAAAACAAAAGAGAATAATTTTACAAACACTGAGATTCGAACACGCATCTTACCCATAGACAAATTTGACTTCCGTGCAATTTAGTCTTTATTTATTGGTTTACTACCAATATACAATTCAATGATTATATATATATATATATATATATATATATATATATATATATATATATATATATAAAATTTCTAAGCGTGCAGTCAATATAAAAATTCTGTATATTCCAGAAACATGTTTTTCCAAAAGACGTAATTTTTGTATAACTATGTAATTTCTGGGAAACTGTGATTTTGTTATATTAGAAATGTTTCCTGGTTTTTTTTATTAAGAATATCCTAGTAACTTAACAAACGAATAATTTTACAAGGGAATGTTTTGTACACATACAGTATGTCAAACTACATAGGAAAGTTTTTTAAATTTTTACAATGAAAATGTACAGCGCAGGAACTTTTGGTATATACAAAGAATTCCTTTGCAGTAATACAAACTTAACCTTTGTAATTTTATAAATTAAAGGTTTTTACAAAGAAAATCTTTGTACCTTTACATGGATTTGAAAAGTACGAAAAATATTTGTAAATTTTATAAATTTTTAGAGTGCACAGCAATGTAGTAACAAAAAAATTTATTATTCTGCAATGACATCTGTATTACCCAGTAGTATAAGAATTACAGTGCACAAAAATAATTACTGAGTTCAATAAGCAACATATTATTGCATGGTTGTGTATTTTAAACAGTACTGTACCGTTATGGTAGTAAGTTTTATGTCCGTAAAGTATTAGCTTTACATCGCACAAATATGTACAAAAAGGCAAAACACAACGTGGGGCTAACCAACAAGACTAATAGCAGTCATGTTACATTTCATTGCATGAACAATTAATAGCCTAAACACTGAACAAAACTGTAAAGCATTTAGCATTTGTAAACAGGAAAATGATTTAGTTTCTCCAAATACCTCTGTAATATATATATATATATATATATATATATATATATATATATATATATAAACACATGTACACACATACATACACTGAGTGTCCAGAAAAAAATCGCATATAAAGCACACCTGGACTAAATTGGAGACAAAAATGTAAGTGTCCAAATGTTGTACAACATTTTACGCACACAGTGCGGCAACACAGCACGGAGAAAATCCCCTGTACTGCGATGCGTGTCCAGGTAGGCCTATAAAGTATGTCACGTTGCGAAGTAAACGTAGAACCATGTTTGAACTGCTCGGGATTTAACCTGGACCCATTATATGCATGTCAGAACAGTAGTACTAAGGTAAGGAAGATATATGTGGAGCGCCGGAGGAAACAAACTACTGTGCTACACTACGTTGCCACATTGTGCGTGTAAAATGTCACCGTATAAAGTTTTGCTACTAAAATTTGCGCCTCCTGTTTAGCCGAGGATTCGTGTGGTGTGCTAATTAGATCTATATGGTTGTTTTTGAACATTCAGTATGCGGGTGTATCAACGAGCTATACAGTAAACATAGAGGGGCGGAAACAGCAATCTCCAAGGCTCTGAGGTGAAGCCCAATTGAACGTGGTATTTTTACCCTAGATAAAATGGCGGACTCTTATATCCGGTCGAGAGACGAGAGCGATTATGCTAATTAAAACATTATTATAGTATAACATATTACAATAATTATTGGCATATTTTCCTGTGTTTAGCGGGAATGTAGTGGAACTATAAAGTAACGGATTTTATGCGAACATATGACGGATTTTCAACATAATGTTGGCCATACTGCTGTTCGCCGTGTTTTCTTGGGTCAAAACAGCCGTTCAATTGGGCTTCACTTTGGAAGCGTTTCCGCCCCTCTATGTTAACTATATAGCTCGTTGGTGTGTATTATATATATATATATAGTGAGAAAGAGAGAGAGAGAGAGAGAGAGAGAGAGAGAGAGAGAAGAGAATTCTCGGTAATTTTCTTAAATTTAAGAAAACATCTGGGTCTTATTATTTTTAATGCCCCTCACTTTTTCCCCAATAAATTACTCAGTCCCTTATACAGAAGTAAGTACAGAGCTTGGTTAAATCTATGGAGCCACCTCAAGGAACCCGCTGGCAAATGGCAACGTCCGCCCTCTTTCCTTCATGCGATAATCGAAAGTAACTCCAACGAAAATCTATCCTCAACTTTTCGATTGAGCCTCGGGCCACATTTTCTGGGACATTGCATTTATTAAAATAAAAAGAATACGGCAGTTGTCAAAATTATTTATTTGACCCGTCTTTCTAATTTCTATAGAAAGAGCGTCATTCGATGGCTCTTTATGGGTAGCATGTGAGAATAGGTGATTGTGTACTAGCCTATGATAACATATTAATCCTGTACACTTTCAAAACAATTACGTCCGAAAGCAAGTCTCATGGGCAGAAGACACAATAAACGGTTAAAACTGTTTTAAATCTTAAAGAGTTTCAGCACGTTTTACTAATACATTGCAATTGACGCATAGGTCACTGATGTTGGGTAAATCGACCATGTACCGTAAGGTAACTTAATATCGTAATAAACCACGTTTGCTGGCTTCATATAATTGGGAAAGATCTGTACAGCGAGTTCACTAGGATACCGACAGAGAGCAGGCAAGTGTAGTTTCGGCAATAAGTAGCCTTGCATCAAATATAAGATCACAGTTAAAACGTTTAACATTTTTCTGGTACTGAAGTTCGATGCCTTAGTTTCACGAAGTAGGGTACGTTTACATATAACTATTGTAACGATTACTTCGCGTATTGATTCTAGGCCGGGTTGAACGTCAATAACGTATAGAGTACTTCAATCCTCCTTCTGTGGTTAGACGAGAGCCGTTTTAACACACATTTAAGGACTGCAAGCCAGTTATAAATAAGGAAACAAGTCCTGGGGATATCACGTGCTAAACGTTTGTACTGTTAGAAGCCAGTGGATATTAGGTTTCAGCCGGTACACGCATAGAAATGAGAAGTCTAGGCTGTTGCCGGATGTATACGCGAAATACTCGTGCCTCTACCTATAACACCATCCATTTAAGATCCGGAGAATTTGGAATAGAAACCGAAAATTATGGTCAACCTGGCAGGAAATGTGGTCTGTCAACACTGCCTGCAAGCGACTGGAGGACAGCGTTGCGAGCAGGAAATGTGGTCTGTCAACACTGCCTGCAAGCGACTGGAGGACTGCGTTGCGAGCAGGAAATGTGGTCTGTCAACACTGCCTGCAAGCGACTGGAGGACTCCGTTGCGAGCAGGAAATGTGATC
>PNEQ01075720.1:14256-76483 GCA_003012365.1 Medauroidea extradentata
GTCAACACTGCCTGCAAGCGACTGGAGGACTGCGTTGCGAGCAGGAAATGTGGTCTGTCAACACTGCCTGCAAGCGACTGGAGGACTGCGTTGCGAGCAGGAAATGTGGTCTGTCAACACTGCCTGCAAGCGACTGGAGGACTGCGTTGCGAGCAGGAAATGTGGTCTGTCAACACTGCCTGCAAGCGACTGGAGGACTCCGTTGCGAGCAAGAGACGCAATGGACGATAGGGCATATCAGCTAATGTTAAAGGGGCGGTTCACCTCAATTTTTAACGTCTTTTATTATTTATATTTCTACCAGATTGTTTTTCCTTATTTTAGACAAAAATTGTGACTAAATCTTTCTTTTAAGAAATTTGTGTATCTCTCATAGTTTTTTCATAAGTCGTAAACATCAGAATTTGCATTTTACGGTTTTATGCACGCCACTAAAACCAACTGACACAACAAACCTAAAATAATCACAGTCTATAACAATGTTGTAGGCTATGACCAGACACACATAAAAACAAAAAAAACTTATACTTTTGTATTTAGTAAAAAATGATGAATTTTTAAATGAAACTTAAGAAATTTCAATAATTTTCTTAAAAATACAAAGATATATTATTTTTGTTTTCAAATGTGTCAGGTTTGTTGTGTCAGTTGGTTTTAGTGGCGTGCATAAAACAGTAAAGTGCAAATTTTATGGCGAAAAGATTTTTGCAACATTTGGTTTCGATGCGTCATGTGCACACCTGCAGCTCTGCTACATCGTCTCTGGTTGGATGATTTTACCCTCACTTGCCTTGGCAAATTATAGGTGTACAGACTCACAATAATCTTATTGTGATTGGTGCAGTCAAATGAGAAACGTGTCTGGACAAAGACACGCTGCCAATAACCTTGAAACAGAGCTACCGATGTGCACGTGAGTCACTGAAACAAAGTGGGGCAAAAATCTTTTCGCGACAAAATCGTGGCCCTACTCATTACGCAGTAACTATATTTAGAGACACTGGAAAATCGCGGGAATAGTTGACTGTTTGCTAGGCTCCATCGTGATGCATATTACATTGAATGTTTCGTATCGACATTAGCTATCGTTTATTTGTAGCATTTATTCTCTCTACAACAGGCCCAGTTAGAACTGCACAGTTTGGACACACAGCGTGTGTGATTTGCCACAAAACTGTTCACACGTGTCACAGTTAATATAATACAGTTTATTGAAGACTATTTTTAATATTTTCGCGATTTTCCAGTGTCTCTAACTATATTAGATATACACGAATTTCCTAAGAGGAAAATGTAGTCACAATTTATGTCTAAAATAGTAAAATAATATCTGGTAGAAATATAAAAATTAAAAAAGACGTTGAAAACTGAGGTGACCGCCCCCTATATGTGTACCTTATTGCTGGCTCGCCGGCGTGCATGAGAAGTACGCTGTGGTCGCCAGAGGAGCGGCCACTGGGACGTCACGGCGCCGACGAGAGACGCCTTGTATGGCACTGGCGCCGTGCTACTTCCTGTCCCACTGGACCGTGTCTATCAGGTGGGAGTCCGCCAGCTACTGGCTCTTATACCTAGACGTGAGTCAACTGAATGCTGTTATGTAGAGAAAGAGAGACCATCGTATTTTGACTGAGTAGAACATACGAAAATTGTTACTAAAACATTTGTTTTATTTTCTTAGTTAATACATACTTAGAAATGGTGGTATATCGCGAAAATGTTTTGGCCCGACATACCCTTGAAAACACTGTAGTTTCTTGCAACATATATGATTGGGTGACATACGTCTGACACAATTTAGCCGTCTACAGACCAACAACAGGCATCAAATATTCCAATAGCGGGATTTTTATTGGCTCAGTGAAATAGGGAAACAGCTCTACGTACAAGAGAAAGCCAGTAATATTTTCATAAGCTGTACGTGCGTTGAAACCCAGCAAACAGTCAAGTTTTCCCGCGATAAACCCCCATCTATATATATATATATATATATATATATATATATATATATATATATATATATATATATATATATATATATATATGGTCCAAGAGTCCAGGGTTCGATGCCCGGCCGGGGAGGTCAGTATTTACAGTTGCCTTTCTGGGTTCAGGACTGGGTGTTGTGTTGTCTTCTTACCCCCAGACTGCTGAAGACTATGATGAACCACCTCAGAACCAACACACCTAGTCCACCTCGGAGGACGTCGTGGTTTTCATCACCCGGCTACATCCGTGGTTCTAAACCTGCCTTCAGACAGAACACCAATCATCATCTCAATCCTCAAGGAAAAGTTCAGGAACAGCGAGCCAATCGCAAAAGTAACACACGTGTATAGAAGTTTGCAATCTAACGTTTACTCAAATAAATTCGGGGAAAATTTCCGGATCTTTAACAATTGCCCTTGACTTAGTTGGCAGATTCTGCAGTACGCTGAGCCAATACAAAGAAACGACTAAACACAGACCCAATCACGTGGTATCACTGCCAATGGTCTGCTGCTATCTGCTTTAGGACATAGATATTCTTGGAAGCTAGCCTTCAGGTCACCGAACCGGCGAAATTTTCAGGTCTCTGCTCAGATAAATCATTTATAAGAACAACAACAGTTGTGTTACTGTGACATTGCCTATGGACCAATGTAGGCGCCGGATACCCTGTGGTCGAGTAGATGCCGCGCTGACCTTGCTGCTCAAGGTCGTTGAGTCGAATTCAGCTGGTGCCCGACTCTTTCTTTTTGTTGCAACTGGTCTGACTGCATGGATCTACTCGGCGTCATTGCCACCTGGTAGGATTCTCTCCCACACGCTTCTTGCCTCCGAGTGTTTTCTTGCTTCTTACACTCGCTGCTATAGGAATTTTAAGTTACTTCATTTGCAAAATAATTCGCTGAAACTCGGTACATCATGTCTAATAGACTACGACTTTTAAACATTCTTAACCTCAGCTGTTTGTCCATTGTCTGCTGCTTCGTGGTCGGGAATATTCGCGAATTAATTTCAGGTAAAGATATACTGTAAATACCTACACAGATATGCAGTAACATAAGATACAAAAATAGTCTTCAGATTCCTAAGCACCAATGGGTGAAAAAAAAAAATTATTTAGTTACAAAGCATACCGACTCAGTAATGATATGCCAGACAATCTTCAGAAGTACACTTCAACTGCTGTTTTTATATCACTCTATCGTTCTATGTTGCATAGACAGTAAAAAGTATTATTAGTTATACTATATTTGTAAACTATCCCTGCCTTTTTCCCATCGCTTATTTCCCATTTAGTCTCTTTAACAATATTGCAGTATATACAGTATTAGATAGTCGACAACTGTATACCGGCAATGCAAATTTAATTGTTTGTTAATGTCTGGTAAGAACTTTTAATACGTAGAACAATTGTTTCTACATAGGAATTTCTTTCATTTTGCCTTTTTTATTATTCTGTCAGGTAACTAGTTTTTTTGTATGAAATGCAGATACATTTATTTGCATTGTTATTTTTTTAATATTATTCAATTTAAACATTTGTGTAGTGTAAGCATAACACACATAAAACAGTAAACCGACCAACTGCTGAATTGTGTAATAGTCTAAATAAATTAACGTCTTTTAAGCCTGTATAGTCACATTTTGACAAACTCGACATGAAGGAATAAGGACAAATTGCAAACTTACCGGAATATAAAATACCACATCTAATTTTACCTGGCGTGATGTAAGCTGGCCTCTCGTTGCAGCAGTACAGCCAACAAACAGGCAAGGCTTCAATATACACAAGAAGGTTAGGGTCACTGATTTGTCGAGGGAAAAGTTAGCTGTTTGGATTAGGTTCGAATATAGCATGGCCATATATGACTTTTTTCTTTCGTCGTTGATAGAGCCACTATTATATAAGGAAAATATACATATTTTCTTCACAATTTGTTTTAATGCCTAATGCGCACATCTGCAGCTCTTTCACTGCGTGTTGCGATGTTTTAACTCTCACTTGTTTGGCATTATACTGACAAATCACAGACGCAGACGTAATGGTGTCACGATAACCTTAATCTGATTGGTGCAGTCAAATAACAGACATGTATGAACAAATACACGCTTCCAGTAACCATGAATATAAATGATGTTTATCGCGGGAAAACTTTACGGGCCGCGGTGACCGAATGGTTAAGCAATTCGCGCTCCGACCAAGGCGATCCGGGCTCGATTCCCGGCGGAGTGGATCCCTGATTTTCGCATATGGGAACCGTCCTGGACGATGCCGTTTGTCGGCGGGTTTTCTCAGGGACCTCCAGTTTCCCCCCGCCCTATTTTTCCGGCACTGCTCCGTACTCACATCGTGTCACCCCTCACCAACGCTAAAATCTCGATTTTGAGCGCTGAAAAATACCTCTCGCTATCACGGTGGATTTTAACATGTAGGACATTGAATTCGTTACCGCGTAGGAGTCACGGATTGACACGACACACGTTTGTGGCGAAAATTTGTTCGCACGTACCATAATTTGAAATCTCACATAATCATTCTCTCTCTCCCAGGCATCTGACCGACTATTTTTACAACATGTCTGTAATTCGCCGATAGAACTACAATACGCGCGTAATAACTGATTGCTCAGTTACTGATGTGGATTTTGGGTGGTGTTTTTGAACACTAGAACTCATCATATACATATACAGCATGTTACAAAAAGGTACGACCAAACTGTCAGGAAACATTTCACACACACAAAGAAAGAAAATATGTGACATGGAAACATATACGGAAACGCTTAATTACCATGGTAGAGCTCAATTCCTTACATATCACGCAGTCACGATTGCCTTCCGTCACGTCGCCCAACTGGCGGTGATCCTAGGAAGTAACGTACATTCAAACGAAACATTCCATTGGGTAATTGGAACAGTGTCTGTACGAAATATTTTTTACGATGACATTTAACGGGATGTAAGGAATTGAGCTCTACCATGATAACCAAGCGTTCCCGGACATACGGACATATGTCCATAGCACATATTTTCTTTTTCTGTGTGTGTAGAATGTTTCTTGAAAGTTTGGCCGTGCCTTTTTCTAACATCCTGTATGTGTGTATATATATATATATATATATATATATATATATATATATATATATTTATTTATTTATTTATTTATTTATTTATATACATGTAAACACACACCAAAATCAGATGTCCCTAAATATGCAAAACGTATATTTTGATTTTTTTAACAACATTTAGCTGAGCAATTTGACATAACACGCTGAATACGAATATGAACAGTTTTTAAAACACAGTGTGTGTATATAAAACCTAGCAGTCACATGGCCATTTGTTTCTCTGTAAATAATCAACAACTGAACTTACTGCCAAGCATAATGGCTTCGGGTGTTAAACCAGCCCAGACCGAAGAATACAGTAGCAGACTCTAGTGCTGTTGTCTTCGAAATTTCCTATTTCTTCCCCTTGTAGCTGGGACAAAATATTCGCCCAAAGTACACGTGTTGCCCACACTGTCATAAGATTTACCATCAAATATGTTGTTGACCTTCCAAAGCTACGTAATCTAGCGATGTGAGGGTCATTGAACACACAGCGGTATGCTGAAAGCTAATTAATAACTCGTATCTTTCCTAACCTGGCTGAGTTCCTAGAGGCCAGTTTTCCAGCGAATTGACAACCTCCACTTACAACTTTGGTTCCTAGAAGTGTTTACCCGTCTTTCTTACATCCATGGCCTTTCTCGTCACTTGATTTGTAACATGTCGAAGTGATTGTGATTATTTTTACAACCGTGAACATAACATTCGTTTTCTACTGCGCACTACGGCTGTGTTCCACTTGTTGCTGGCAACAGCTGAGCTTACTGAAATACGTTCCTTTGAATTTTATTTTATTCTGCTGACCAGTATCTTACGAATTTTGTAATGGCGTCTGGGTTCGAGGCTAAATATACCGTCTCTTCCTGCTGAATCTACTGTCGTGCAAGAAGACAGGCCGTCTAAGTAAAAACAGATGACTTAAATATGGCAACATTTTGATGAACATAACTATTACATTATAATGTTGATGTGCTATGTGCGGAAGACAATGATTAGTTTAGCCTGGTCTATGGAAGTGTTAAAAATATTGTTTGTTGTCGTATACAATCAATTTTATCTTACTATAATGTTGATTTGTAAAATAATGTCTTTACGAACTCAAAAATTACTGTAATTTTAATTTAAGGTTTTGCCTGCAGTTATAAATAATATCAGCATGTTTAAATGCAATGCCACTATTTTTTACTGGCACCCTTACTGATTGACAGTTATATTTCATATCAACTACGGAGATCCCCAAAGTACTTATGGCGTTTCATTTGGCCTGTTGCTGGCCAGTAATTCTAACAGCAAATGGAATGATGCCTACGTCATACAGTTTGCTCTATGTGCAGCATACCTATGCTACATAGTCGAGTTGATGTGGCCATGCTGACGTCACTAGGGCCACGAGGTTGGCCAGTGAGGAAGGAACACGCTCACGGTTGCAACTGTTCCTTCTTCCCGCCACGGACTCGGGTATTTCGGTAAGGGGTTATTTTACCATGCACTAAAAGCACCATACTCTTCCGCAGTGTCCTAATGAAGTGATATTTTGACAGTACGTTTTTACGTGCCAATACAATGATGACATTTATATATATATATATTTCCTGTATATGATTGTCATTTGTTAACACTTGAGAGACTCCGCTCTAAGGTAAATTAATTTAACATAATAATAAGAAGTCAGATCAACACCTTATCATTACATCCTCTGTCAGTAAATAACGAAATACTTTAGCGTCCGAAAATGTGGTTCAGTACATTTAAGTTCCAGAGCTGGCAGCTTTATACTGCGAGCAAATGAGGTCAGAAACATGCCGCTGATGATTCAAAACTAAGAGAGCGAAGCTATGTTTCAATGATATTGTTCAGTTGTTTGTATATTTTAATTTTTTTTAAGCTTCGCGGTTCTTAGTCAAACGTAATATGATGTAAAAATATTAAATGTTTTTAACTTTGCTATTCACGTGAATTTCAGAATACCATGAGGTTAACGCTGCCTCGTTTAATCAATGGCATTTTTAAACAACGTTGTTGTAAACATTGCGAATGCCGATTTTGTATAGCTGAGATTATTTTGCTCGACAATTCTGTGGTGGTAAGCGTTTACCTTCTCGATCTCAGGAAAGAAATTGTTACCACTGGTAAAATTACTAACGTGACCAGAATTCGAACTCGTAAATTTCGACACAGCAATTGGTTATCATGACAGCACAATCACTTGAAAAGTGATATTATTCAGCAGTAAGCCTCGTCCAATCGTCCACCGTTCACGCAGATCCTGACAATCCATAAATCGAACAGCCAATCAGAATGCTTGATTTTTCTGGGCTGGTCGTACGGGAAAACGAGTTCCTAATCCAGACATTTCTGTACCACTACATACGAATTGACATTTCTGGACTCTGCTTTGTATTATCTGAGGTCGTGGGAAACAAAGAGTACACCGTTGTAAAAAGGAGCAACAGTTCGACAGCCGCGTGGCGACATGTACACCTTCGCTGTCCGCGCCGTGATTGGCCCTTGGCCAGATGACGTCACGTGTCTGGACCTGGGTTCCCATACTCCAGCTGGTAGTGTATTTACCCAATCTTCAGCGCCTACGTATTCACTCGTCTTGTCTCTTCAGCAGGGTTCATATGAGGGGGAAAAACCGAGGTCTACCTCACATCAGTATTTGGAAATGTACAGTGAAACGACACGAAATTTCTCTGCATCACACCCCTAATTTGAAGGCCTCTGTATTGGTTGCATGTGGGCGTCTACTAAAACTTAAAGGATGACATGAAATAAAGGATACACTCGATTTGGTCTAAAGTAATATGGCTTTAAATAATTTTAGGTCAAATGTCTGTTATGATAAATTAATTTTATTGGGCGAAATTACTTTTAGGCCACGTGACATTAATTTTAGGCCAAATGAGTTTAAAGTAAGTGATTTTAGACCTGTTGACTTTAAAAGTCTTTACCCAGTGGTTTTTACGTTAGCTATGTGATGCTTATGTTTAGTGACGGTTTGGCCAAGTGATGTTTTGCCAAATGAATTTCAAGTTAATTGACGTTTGTTGGGCCACTTGAAAACTGTATGCCAAATGACGCGCTTTATAAATGATTCCCTATGATGGAGAAGCGATGGAATGTGAATGGTGAAGGAAACAAAAGTAACCCTAGAATACTCGACGACCAACGAAAACGTCCACCACGTGGCTAGAGCACTCGCCTCCCAAGGCAGCGATCCGGGTTCGATTCCCGGTAGAATATATAGGACGAATTTTATAGTGTGGGAAACGTGGTGAAAATTGCTTACAGTTGGCTCATGGGCGTAGTCAGAAAAGGGGAGCGGATATCGAGATATACCCCTCTCCCGGCCACCCAAATCTCTAAGAAAATCGTCCCACTTTCCACTAGACTACAGTACTGTGGTTCTCTAAACATAACTGACAAATTTATTTTTTTTTCTGTTTCTGTGTGTGAGTAATTATATTTAAATAGGATATTGTGATAAAAATATTACCTGTGCCCTACCACCGAAAATAATCCTGCCTACGTTCCTGGTCCTGCGGGTTTCTTCAGGATATTTCTCTTTCATCCGATCTTCGCATTCCGCCTCTTTTCTGCTTCAGGTCCTCACTTCATGCCATCCTCCATTGATTCCCTGCGCAATTTCAGAAGTGTGTCAGATCAAATGTGTGCTTTCTAGCGCATATTTATGGTTAATATGGTTTTACATACGTTCGAAAACTCAATAATACGTCATTTGAATTAATATTGCCAGCAATACATCTTTACTGCTCATAAAAATTTTTATTTAGAAATTTTCAAATGTTTTCGAAACGAAAATCTTTGACGAAATTCAAAACATTCTGTAAACTGAAAAACAAAACGGCCGCAGTTATGACGTCAGAATGGATTAATGTCTTTCAATAAATTTAATTCGATAGATTTTCAAAGAAAATTGAAGCAATATTGAATTGTTTTGTAGAGCTTTATTGACAGCAGGTTTTATGGCCCGAAGGCCAGTGCTCCCTCCATCCGCCACGCGCTGCACCATTACTTGCAAAAGTAATGCAGCCCACGGCATACCTCTGCTCCATTCTTCACCTTGCCTCTTCATTCTTGATTTACTTATATTACTAGGCTTTCTGCTCGTGTAATAATAAAACCTCTTCTCCTCAACATTTGTACAGGGTGGTCACATATTACAACAAAGAAATTGCCCAGAATTTTTTACACGTATGAAAACACTTTTTTTTGGAACTATCCAACATGTTTTGCAATGGAGATAAAGATTTCAAGTCCTTTCTAACACCTTAGCGTTCTTCAGCCAGAGAACTTAATACAAATTCAGCGGAAATTATAATAGACCAGAGTGAGAGAGTGAGAGATTTTTGGTCAGCGCTTAACATCGAGGTCTTTTAGCGCTGGTGAGAGGTGAGGGAGCAGCACCGGAATGAATGGGCGAGGGAAACAGGCGATCCCCGAGAAAACCCGCCGACCAGCGGCATCGTCCGGTACGATTCCCAGTGCGAAAATCCGGGGACCAACCCCCCCCCCCCCTGGGAATTGAACCCGGGTCGCCTTAGTGGGAGGCGAGAGGTCTGACCTCTCGGCCACCGCGGCCCCCTAACAGACTATAGAGTTGGGTATAAACACGTTTACGTAAGGGTAGTTTTTGAACTAAAAAAATAAACACTTATGCTCTCAAAACTTTATTATTTTGTATTCTCTAACTTTTATGGAACTAGGTGAGGAAATGCCCCAAATTTCGCAGGTGAACCATTGATATTTCCAGGTAGCCGCAATTTCCCCTGATATTTCCAGGTTTTACAGGTCAGTGACAACCCTGTTGGAAAAGCCTCTAACTCTAGTGACTTGTTGAGCCTTTAATTGAAATATTTCCTTTTGAGTCATCGGAATTGTCATAATTCTGCGATGCATACCAACGATCAAATTATTCAAGCCTTCTGAAGATGTTATTGGGATAGCCAGCCCGACAGACGGTCCACACCAGATAAACTAGAAAAGTACCGATATAGCATTAGCAGCCTATACTGAGGCAAAGCCCACTCTGTTTACTCAGTTAACAATGTGGCGGAATTGTTTCAAATTACTGTCAGCTGTTCTTGTAGGTGTATCGAAAAACGAGGTTATGGTTGGTTAAACCACAGCCGCATTAAGCTGGATTCACAAACACCATTTAGGGTATGTGTGTACTTACGTGTAAAAGTAGAAACACCGAGTGTGCATGCTAGCATTCAAATCCTCGCTTAGCGTGCGTACGTACGTAATAGAGTTGATCAACTTTCTACTTCGTACGTACGTACGCTAAGTGGTGGTTGCGAACGCAGTATGTGCAAACGTAAGACTCAATTAAATATTAATTTATATTGAGAAATAATTTGTGGTCATAAATTATATAATACGCTTAAAACTTGTAAATAAATTACCATCTTCTATTAAAAACATTTTGTTATGAACTAAACAATTCATTTTAATTAATTATTGTTGTGAATCCAATCTCTAATACTTAACGCACGTGTGTGTGTGTGTTCGTACGTACGTAAAGTGAGGTTGTGAATCCGGCTTTATATTCGTTACTATGGTAATAAACAAAAATCGGAAAAAATTCGCGGGTTCACAGACCTGTAGGCCAGCCTGCAAGGATATATATGTACTCAAGCAAACAATAGCTGCTAATTAGCTGCTCGCTGTAACGGTGAAATAACACATATTTGCCTCTATTTACTTGCTTATTTATTATAGGCTCAACGCTATCCAGACGGAGTCAAATAAACCAAAAGCCAATTGAAAAAGTGACACAAACTTATAATTGTTTGAATTCTTGCGTGCGTCCGAAAGAAAAGGCGAATTTTTCTGGTCCCTACATTACCAACATTTTCCTGTTATCAATATGGCGGATGGGCTCCTCGCCGTTCCGTCTCGAGGACTCATAAGACATACGTTATGCTCCATCTGTATGTTTATGTAATCTCCAGCACACACAGAGGCTCATCAGCTTACGCCGGCGACACGCCAACAATGGACAGTCTGGCGGCCCGCGAGGCTTAACTGCGCGCCTCGCGACATCGATCACACGCGTCGCGCACAGAATACGCCACCGTCGCTATTGTCCGCGCTCAAGGCCGTGCCGAGGCGTGGCTCCCCTCCCCCTCCCCTATAACCTTCAACCACATTCGCACAGTTCACCTGCTGCAGCTTTACAGGTGTGCGCTCACCCATAAGGTCTGTTATACTCCATTTCATATAAGTATGGATAAATTTCACAGCAATTTATGGGCAATAATTTTCAGTAATTTGTGATTTGTTTCACATTGCAAGACATTGTTAACACTAAAATGAACCTGAGATGTCCATTTTAGCACTTGTACTACAAAGTTTGTCTTGTGTAGTGACATCAATAACAATATGTTACAAATTATTGCCAATAAGTTGCTGTCAGATTTACCCAAACTTAGGTAAAAAGGAGTATATTTAGAACTGCGTAAGGGAGTCGCCTTACGTGCGCTTATATTGTGTTACAGTATGTTTGCAAACACGTTTTTTTAACTAAACTATTCCGCTTGCTACCATTGTGCCAACGTACAAAAAGAAAACACGCTTCATACAAGGTCGGAATATCATTGTAAAGACACCATACTCATTAAAGACACTATTACTAAGTCCTCAAACATAGATAAATACGGCCTTTTTTTCAGACTGCCGTACTTCAAGATGTACTAACCGTATGTACGTGAAAGTTAGATAAATACATGCACCAAACTTGACTACAGACTTTTCAGTAATATAAATATATGGTCACCGGTTCAGCGCTTGATACGTAGTGGTGATGCGGCATGTTATGTGCACTGCAAGGTCGCCCTTACAGCTCCTTTGCTTTCGAGCCTACCCGTGCGTGAGAGGCTCATAAGCAGCGGAACTGTAAGGTCGACCTTGAAGCGCGCATCAAATGCCGCGTCGCCTCAACGAGCCAAGCGTTGAACTAGCGTGCAAGGTTACCGCCGAATGGTTTTTACTATGGGACATTAAGCGGTGACCACATAATTTTATTGGTGGAAAGTCTGCAACTAAGTCCAGTGCAGGTCGCGACCTAAGTTTCACATACGTCCGGTTAGTACATTTTGAATTACGGAAGTCTGAAAAGGCCGTTTTTAGCCATGTTGGAGGGCTTAGAAACAGAGCTTTTAATTAGCGCGGCGTCTTAACAATGAATTTCCGACCTTGTCTGAAGTTTTTTTTTTCGTACGTTGGCACAATGGGCACACGTGGAATATTTTCATAAAAAAATTCCTGTTTATGAACACACTGCCACGCATTTGAAGCGTGGGTTGGCCGCCTTAAGATGGCCGTCTTCTCAGGCCGACAATCGGTACGTAGAGCTGCGGCCAACACAGGTTTATTCGAAAACTATGTGAGATAACTCTGCTTAGGGATATAATTCATAGAACGTTACATGTAAGTATACCGGTTTAATATCCTCTAGTTTTCAATAAAAGCTTATTTTCCTGTTGCCGTAAATGGCGAATTTGGGGTTATCAAAAGACAACAACCTTATCCAATAAGTTTTTACAACTTTCTTCTCGAGTAACGTTTTTTTTTTGAAGAACAATATATGATATCTAAATATCGCACATTTTAATGCAACTTAACAAGTACATCATTCTGAGTAAATTTTTGTCACAAAGATAGCAAATATCATTGTCAAGGTTTGTTGTTATTTAGTTTTTCCATTCTGACCTTCAAAAACATGTAGATTAAAAATTGTGTTTTCAGCAGTTTTTTTATGTACCGTACACCCTTAATATAGTTCTGTAACTTTTGTATTACAGGATTGAACTTCGTACACTGATTTTGCCGAGGGAAAATAATTAATGGAATAACCTTTTAATCTCGATAAACTAATAAATCATGTATACAGTTTGTCTCGAAAAACTCAGTTAAATAGTAAAACCAATTTGCAAGAAAGTTGCAGAGCAATTTTACGTTACCGGCCTTCGTCTACTGTACGTAAAATTATAATAATAATTTCGTCGAAAGCCAAGAAACTCGGGCTTGTGCCATTAAGGCAATTCTAGGTAGTTTTTTTTCGCATTGGTGCAAAACACTCAAAACTTGTATGACAGAATGATTTGTAAAAATTCAAGACTAAGAGTATGCATAAGTTGCACAATTCTATGTATACAGGCGTTTTGCAAAATAATGTATTGTTCGTTGATAAAAAATGAAAAATATATAATGCTCGATTTTGACTTAGTATGTATTTTCACTGCAAAATCGGTGATAATTCGAGTGGAAAAATCTGAAAAAGTATGAGACTTATTGCTACCAATAAAAATTAGGTGTATATTTATGAGAAAACAATGTAGGTATTTCTCGGTATGAAAATCGCGTTGCTTTAAAAAAAATTATTTTCAAAATCATTGTAAAACTACCGCGCATAGCCTTAGTATAATCGGACAAACGGCCTATTTTGTAACTTTTTCAGTCCCTTATACGACTTTTATACAAAGACAGTTTGTGGGTAACTTTCCTTATGACGATAATTCGCATTCTGTAATTAAAAATGGCGCCGTGATTGTCTTTCAAAATTCTCCTGACTCTCTTTACATTCTAAGGTGTTGTTAAAAGACAAAGTTCAAGAAAATTTCTGACATATTTAAGTTGTATTCAACAATCATCCTCGTTGGAGAACAAATGCGATTGAAATGTTGCTTGAAAGGAGACAGGAATACATTATTTTGTTTTAAAAAAAAGTAATACGTTTAGTAAATGATAGCTCTGTGTATAAGTTGATATTACAATCTGTGTCATATCACGCTTCAACATATACTATAAATTACATTTTATATTACTTTAAAATAAGATACAATTCACACACTCAACTGATATGAATTCAGCAGATGAATAAAAACAGGCACTTTATAAAGATACAATTATTATCGCATACATTCTAAACATTTAAGTTACTGCTGAGAAAACTAAATATTTCTTTTATTTAAATAGCATCTGTTTGAACACAAAAATGTGGTTGGGGTGGTTATGGTTATTATGAATTCAATCGTTCAAAACGAATGTCATGTGGGAGCTGGAAAATACGTCTTTATTTTTTTTTTTGTCACTTGTATAGTCTTCTAAGAAGACATTTAAAGTGGAAGAGGGAGACGTCAAACAAAATTTCCACTTCTTTTGTGATAGTTATCTTTTAAGCCTAAACGAGAGCTGATATCAAACAATCAGTTTTACAGTATTGTTTAAATTTGTTTTGCTGTGTATTATGTAGTTTTTTAAAGACAACAATATAAAGTTGAAGTTAATTTTATTATTAACGAAATTTTTGTCAGTCAAATAACCAACCAAAACCAGATAACTTTTTTGTCATTAAAGAATTAGACGACGTAGTAAAGCCTTGCAAACAAACTTGGCTGCAGTAATATATTTGTATTTGCTCTAGTTTGAATTTAAAAAAAAAAATATGGCTATAAAAGTAGTAGAAATGAAGTATCATGGCCGTATATTTGTTTATGAGAATTATAGTTGTTTGCCTTTCCTTTATTATTTCTATTCTGCATGTTAGTTTGATGTATTGGGTTGCTGTTGTTTCTTCCAATGAGCGTACATGGTTCATTTGGAACTCCTGTTTCTTCTAAAGATTCGTTAATGCGATAATAGTATGTGAAAAATACTGGAATATGATCAACACAATATTTCAGTCATTTTCGTAGCCTACCGATATTTTGTATTTTATTGTTTTGTCTCCCATACAAATAAATGATAACAAAAAATAACACACACGAAATTTTGGTTTCGAAATCAGTCACCATACGCAACAAATCGCTTGGCCGCGAGACACTGTCGTTTCACTCCTAAACCAGAGTAGGGCACGGGACTAAGAAAACTGCTGACTAAAGGAAGCCTGTAACTTATTTAATAATCATTCCAGACAAAACATCATAGTCAGTAAAGATAACGGAACGTTTTTTTTCTTTTCAGCCAACACTTCAAGCGACTCTCAGCTGTCTAGTACGTAGGGCGAACGCATGGCAATAATAACCCACACATTTCACAGCAATAAACAAGAGAACTACTAAAATTATTGCAGTGTAATTGTTTTAAAATAGATTTAGCTCATTACGAACAACTTCCTCGCTTTCATCCCACATCTAACTTCAAATACAAAAATGTTTCTCACTGACCAACTTTATTACGTTTCAGTTTATTAGAAAACGCTCATAACATTTGAAAAAAAAATCTGTACAACTAACAAAACAAAATTTTGCCTTCAGGTTTATTCGTTGGCGTCCAGACATATGAAATTACACACCATAAAAATCTGGGTACGATTTTACTTTTGATTCGAAAGTTATGATGTGATATATTTAAAGATGCATGAAAACAGTACTAAGATCAAAATCTTTGTTTTTGAATTTTTTTCAACCCATTAAAATGGCGTAAATGATGAACCAAATATATCACCCGATGCGCGTTTCGAAGCTGTGCAATGTGCAAAAATTTTAAGATCAAAGTTACAATTTGAAGATTTTGGAATTTCTGGCAACAGCGCGCAAAGAAACAAGGACAGTGCTAACGGCAGTTATCGTGTGTTGAAAAGAGAGAGCAAATGTTAATATAACCCTGTACTGCAATCTAAGCGTGTGACGTTCTATAGAGACGAGTTGACGTTACAACTTATAAAACCGGATTTATACGTAGGAACAAATAGGATTTATAACATTTATAACTAAATATACGTTATTAATAGTTCAATACACTCTGTGAAAACTATAAAGATAATATAGACTACATTAGTAAGATGTGTGAAAGCTTTCATAGTACATCCTACAGTGTTGTCAAGCATATTGAGATACTGGTAAAGAGAGGTGTTAGAGAATACGATATGAACATGGTCAGGCGAAGATCTTTGCCAGAGGTGAAGTTATAGAATGGACCCGAAGGAAGCGATGTTGGCGGCGAAGAGAACAAGCCTTGCGGCAGGTCTGCGGAATGCGAGGCTGGTCCAGATGGCGACACGCTGCCGCACCTGTCGTCGCCAGAGGTGAACGCACTTGGTGCGTGACAGAGATGGAGGCTACGCATCTGTCGGCGGGATTCTGACAGCGCGCCGGGACGCGGGGAGAAGTTTGTTTGAGTGGTTGGGGGGGGGGGTATTGCTTGGCCGTCTGCAGAGGAGAAGCTCCCTCTAAATAATTGGCTCATCGCTGACAGTCCACCCGCCAGCGGCCTGCTACGTCAGCGTGATCCAGTTGTCATGCTCCTCTACCTCTTGAGCCGCCGGATCTACTCGATAGAGTAGAACGTCACACTAAAATCGGTCAAGAACGTCACGCGGTAAAGATCTACTGGCCTTCATATTCAACTCAATCTCCACTTAGATCTACCCTGCTCCGCGCCAGCAGACGATGAACTGGAAAGCGCGTAAAAAGTAAACGAACACAAGCTCCCACATATATACATAAAATTAAACATGTTGTAAGGCGTTTTGAGTGCATTTTCACTAAGAATGTTATGTCGGGTTGTAGTATTTATGTCGGACGAGAAATCTGTCGAAGTTTACTAAGCAAAAATGTCGCCAGAAAACGTAATTCGGGTACGGAATAAACTATATAACTAGTAATTAACTCACTAGATATTCTAAACAGATACATTTTTAACACTTTAAATTTAGTTGCGTATAGTAAACTTCACGTTAATGCTAAAACAGCGGTTATATGTGAGAGAACTTTTTTCATGTTGCAATATATTGCTATGTAAATTTTTGGGTGATTTCTCGAGAATTTTTGTAGTTTATACATTACCAGAGAGCAATTGTAATGCTATATACGTGTATTGTACCAATACAGAAGCTTATTCTGCACTGTTCTAACCTGGTCTAATAACACAGGTCTGCCAGATTGGCGACTGAAATAACAGCTTTGGTAAATTTTGCCACATGTTTAAATAAAGGCTGCGTTTTTGTCCGCTCATTAAGCATCCTACGACTGAGTAGATCCAGTCATCTGATAAATTCTACCTAGTAGGATTACACCTGCTACGTTTCCATAAGCGCCTATGGCTAGATCCACTAGTTTTTCACTTATTCATCTGGCTGCAGGGCCCGCGATGTGGCTAGAGCACTTGCCCCCCACCAAGGCGATCAGAGTTCAATTCCCCCGGTTGGGGGTCGGACCTCAGATTTTCGCATGTGGGAATCGTGCCGGTATATGCCGCTGGTCGATGGGTTTTCTCGGCGATCTCACGTTTCCTTCGCTCTTTCATTCCTGCGCTGCTCCACACTCATATCATGCCTTCTCTCACCAGCGCTTAAAACCGAGATGTTAAGTGCTATCGAAAATCTCTTCATTCAACTCGCTACAGCATGAACTTCTTCTAATCACAGAACTGACCATGCAGTATATGTTCTTGAAGTTCGAAGCAATTCGTGAAATAATCGTACCTCTACTTGTAACTAGGGGTTCGGAATATTTCGGTGATGAAATGACCTGCATGCTAGAATCCATTGTGCTATGCATATTCAAGCCCCGTATGTTGGTTCGTTGTCTTCTGTTTCAGTACGTAGCTGCTAATAGACAAATGATCTGGGCTTGAGTGTACACTGGAAAGTGCATTATAACCTGCAGTTATTTACGGAGATACGGGTATAACACTGATTTTTACACGAAACATCTGGCTAGCGACTCAACAGGTTGAGTTTTGGTTAAACTGGCGAGAATTAGCGTGCACTAAGGCCTGTTAATGAAGTATCACAGGAAACAAAAACTGATGTTTTAGAGTAAGGAAACTATTGTCTTTCCTCAAATTGTGACAGCGGTCTCTTATGACTGGGGCGTGAGGCATTGTTTTTTCCACCATGACAAGCCAGTTTTGTTCTCAATGTAATGGACATTTATGTTTTGCGCTGGTGTGCCAACTTTGAACCAAGTATACATAATACCTGTTAGTACTTCAGACTCCGCAATGTCATGGTCTCCGGTGTACTTCGAATACTGGGAAACGTATTTCTAGCTTTGCATGAAACTATCCATCGATGGTTTATTTGCTAATTTCTTTCAAGCGTGATGTCTATTTGTTCAACGATAGAAAAAAGTAAATATTTTTTTTTTTTACTATGAGCGAAAGTAAGCTCTTTCAGAAGAGTTATTAGTAGGACTTAGAATGACATTTCCTTTAATAAATTGCCTGATTTACTGGAAAAATTTTATAATTATGAAGAAAAGTTACAACAACTAATTCCGAGGATTTTCTTTGTAAAATTACAATTCATTTACAAGTGCGTGTTACTCACTTTAACTGCACTAAAATTAAGAAGGTTGGCTAAGTAAGGAGAAATTTCCGGTATAATTACAGCTATGTAAGCGAGTTTACTATTTGGTTCAAAAATAGTTTCCAAGGTCTGTAACAAAATTAATTCTCACCTTTCAATCTAATTTTTGTGTGTTTAGTTAACATTAGTATTTATTTGTGAAATGACAGGCACCAGTTTTTACGCTAAGAAAACAGTTTGTAGAAAACTAATGTGGTTAAGTGGTTCACTTCCTTCAGTGTTTGCTGCAAGGAAGGAGTTGGCGGATGTGTGAACGCAGAGCTGTGATAATACTTTTACTTGTTAATCCATACCCGGTTATCTCGTGTTATATGTTAGGAGATATTAATGTTTCGCTTGAGCATATTCCTGCACGCTAGCCTCCATAGTCCTGTGTATGCTCCTGTCTTTGCTATTTCTCTATTGGTTGCTGTCCTCTTTCGCACTTGACCCGTATTTGTATTTTCTTACAACTAGTTCATGATTCGGATACTTGCAAGGCGAGCCTTAAACATTGTTATAGCACATGTTTTTATCAATAAATGTTTGCAGAATTAACTTACCCTAAAATAAAATGTGAAAATTTCCGCCCTCGAGTTATGCCACATCGTAAATATTGTAATGTATTTAAAATTTCATGTTCCATGTACGTACATGATGTACTGTGGTGCTTATCCACGAGGCTTTCTTTAATTTACTCTGTACAGAAAAAAGAAAAAAAATTTCTTTCGTCAGTTCTTGGCGTTAGTTTTAGGTATGCAGGCAGTTGTTTTTTACTGCAGTGTGTGAAATCCGTTAAATGCTTATACATTTTTTGTTTAACGCTTGCTGACCATATTAAAATGTAATTATTTTTTGGGTTATGTTGAAATTTAGATATAAAGCAGGGCATCACATGCCAATTTGAATATACAGGATTTTTGTATATTTTGGTTGTTCTGAAACATTTATTTGAACAAACACTTATTAGAAATATGTAATTATAGCTCACTCGCAATATATTAATCCACAACCCCAGCTAACAATTGTGATGTAATTATTTGATTATTATTTGTTAACATCAATCAATTGATGCTAGAATTGTCAGGGTCTTCAGGTAATGTGTATATCAAAATTGGTGATTAAATCCGAAAGCACTTGTATACCGTAAAAGGACTAAGAAAAGAGATTTGTAGTAGGCTAATTACAATAAAAATAATTTCACAATTAATTAATAAAATATTTTAACATGACAGGTGAGACCGCACCTTAAAAGAATAATATCTTATAGAAGTAAATCATCTATATATTTAAAATTTTCGACAGGTTATTTCAGGTTGCCGCACTTAGGCCACACTTAATATATAAAATACTGTAACTATTTGAGCCTTCGGCTGTGAGGCTTGCCTTGGGATATGCGCAACTTTACCTACTATTGTATTAAGTCTAATTATAAGAAGCATCTGGGCGAAAATTCACTACTAAAACTTTCCTCTTCTTTAGTAGCTACTGTGTTGTTTATTAATAGAAACCAAGAAGAGGATTACATGTTCACAGCTGCCTCCATTGTCTGTCTCATTTGAGCCACAGGTGCAAGCCAGTGTCTTATGTCATGACGTGTTGCAACAAAGTATACTGTCAGATCCGAGTGTACTTCAAGAACTCTCGTGGACATTTCTCGAGACTTGCGATAATTGGTTGGTTGGTATACGTCATGTTAAATTTTTCTTCTTCTCTGCAATTTTTAGTCACACTCTATGCAGAATTTCGGCTATATTATAAGGTCAAGTTGTAGAAAATATTATCGATCAGAATTTTGTTTTATATGTGCTAGAAGCACAATAACTACAAAACGAACGAGTAACAAAGTAATTAGAGATCTAGGACAATACAACTATGTCACCACAGACAGTTAATGAACCCAAGACAGGAATGCACAAGACTGGGGTAGGTGGGCTGCACAACAGAGATCTTACAGATAGAAGATCGCAAAACATATATGTATAACTGCTTGAAGTCCACAGCAGTTATCAATTCTATAAATGCCTGGACAATCTTATCAAAGAAACCTACTCTATTCTGGATCCAACCACAAAAATTTATGTGCTCTTGTTTTTATCCCGTTTTAAATCTCAATTCTCAAGCTTACTCTAAAAACTTTTAAACAAGCCTAAAACTTTTATGAAGAAACAATTCATACATGCTGCCTCACGAAATACTGCAGAGGCGTCATATATTCAAGACATTTTACAAGCTGCCCAATACGCAAATACTGGATGGAAACAAAGGCCATCAAACCTCCTTCCAATAAAACGTGGCCGTGGCAGTGACGGTTTTGTGATGTCACTACCATCTACTCTCTACTGATCCAAGTTTATCTGAAGCTGTTTTTTTTTTTTTGGGGGGAGGATGGAATATGACAGTTGACAAGTGTTTTAGGGTGCTGAACGTGGAGGTGAAGTTAGTGTTTTTCCTATTTCAGGTTATGAACAAAATATAACTTCTTATGGACTAGTTTGGCAAGAGGGAAATCCTGCTGGTAATGGGACGTGATTAAATATTCATTGGCGTTTATGGACAGAATTCCGTGTGCAAAACTGAACATTTGCCAAAGAACGAAGTTATCTTTGTAAGCCCCAACATGAATTGGACCGCTTGTCGATACCAGTGAAACTAGCACCGGAAGTTGTCCATTGTCAAACTTTCATGTTGAACTTCCTTACCTCGGTGATTGCGATGGCAGGCGTTGTTCACGGTATATTGCAAACTCCACCACTACCACAATATTATAACTAAAGTACTACATAAAAAAGGACAGTGACTTATCGTTAGGGAAAGGAATATATCACTAAGGAAAGGGGTATTTCGCGAGTTCAACGAAATGCATGATAGAATCCACTGTCCTGTATATACTCAAGCCTCGACCATTTGTCAATTAGCTGCTACTCACTGGAACAACATGGCAATGAATGAATGGACGGGCTCGAGTATGTATAGGACAGTGAATTCTAACACGTCTGTCATTGAACTCGCGAATGATTCCTTTCTCTATATACCACGAATTCAATGACCTGCATGATTGAATCCACTGTACTACGCATACTCGAGCCCGTCCATTCGTTCATTGTCCGTTGTCCCAGTGAGTAGCAACTAATAGACAAATGACCAGGGCTTGTGTATAAATATAACAATGGAGTCTAACACGCATGTCGTTGAACTCGTTAAATATTACTTTTACTACTTATCGTTAGAGACCTGCAAAATTCACGGGTTCTCTGCCTTGTGGACTAGTCTCCAAGAATATATATGCAGTCAAGCAGACATCAGCTTCTCATTGGCTACTCGCTGACATAGTGATACTATACGATTGGGTCTGCATTTAGTTGCGTCTTTATTATTGGATCTACGTCCTCCAGGAGCTGTGAAGTAGGTCAAGGACCAGTTGCATGAGCTAGTGAAACAAGTTACAGTTGTCTAGAATCTAGTTTGGGCTAAAAAGAAAACGCGAATGATTCATATCCCTAACTATCACGATTGGTTTTTGGGTTGACTGACATCCCCTGTAAGGCACTGAGACCATAACGTGGAGAAACTAAATGGTGAACCAATCATGAGGTGTTACGCGAGTAGCCCTATGTCTACTTGAATACGTTGATATTCTTGGAGGTTAGACATTAAATTCGTGAAATTTGTACTGTCTATTTGTAAGGATGAATCATAAGTATAGATGGCGAAATTTCGCGAATTCAATGATCTGCATGTTAGAATCAAGTATCCTATGGATACTCAGGCCCTGTCTATTCGTTCATTGTCTGCTGTTCCACTGAGTAACAGCTAGTGGACAAATGGTCGGGACTTGAGTATGTATAGGATATTTGATTCTTACATGCAGGTCATTGAATTCGCGAAATTTCGCCATCTCTAGTCATAAGTAAGGATTATGTTTATAGAAGGTGATTTATCGCGGGAAAAGTTGACTGTTTGCTAGGATTCAATGTAATATATTCATTTCCGACGCTTTTATTTCGTTACTGGCGAGTCCCTAGTTGAGTGAGCTAATAGTAATTCTTGTGCGCTACGACTGGACGTCTGTGATTCGCCTGTAAACAACTAGACTGCGCTACATAACTGTCGGCCAACAATACATGTTGCTGGACGCTACACTGATTTGCAGAATACTCTGGCAGGAAACATTCTCGCGATTTTCGACCATCTCTGATGATGTTATATCGCGATAATGTTTTGTGACAATGTACCCTTGAAAACGCTGCAGTTAATTTCAACTAATAAGAATAGAATGATGTATGTACGTCACTCCATAGCTCTCTGCAGACCAACAATAGGCATAGAATATTATAATAACGGGTTTCTTATTGGCTCAGTCAAATAGGGTAACAGCTCTATGTACAAGAATAAGCCAATTAGCTTTTGATAAGTTGAACGTGTGTTGAAATCCAGCAGATAGTCAAATTTTCCCGCGATGAACCATCATCTCTAATCAAATGTAGAGACCGGAACCATTCGCGGGTTCACTGACATTTAGGCTAGCTTCCAAGAATATTTTTTTACTAAATGTAATAGCAGCTGTTTATTAGCTGCTCGTTGACACAGTGAAATAGGCTTGTATTCAGTCACACTTTAATTATTGACTCAGCTACTTCCAGGAAGTGTCGAGTAAGTCAACGGTCAATTGTGAACGTGACACAAACCTACAGTTGCTGGAATTCTAGCTTGCGTCCAAAAGAAAACACGAATTTTTCAGGTCTATAATCATAAGACACGTTGGGAAAAAAAACTGCTACCTAGGTTCCAACGTGCTGTATGTAACACCGTAGGTTTTGCATCAGTATTGGCTATATTTTATTTGAAGCACTGATTCTACCATTAAGACCTCTCCTGACGCATGTACGGTGTTGTAGTGTGTAATGTGTAGAGCCACGATTTTACGGCGAAAAGATTTTTGCAACATTTGGCTTCAATGCGTCATGTGCACATCTGCAGCTCCGCTACATCGTCTGTGATTGGGTGATTTTACTCTCACTCGCCTTGGCAAAGTACAGACGTACGGAGTCACAATAATCTTATTCTGATTGGCACAGTCAAATGCGAAACGTGTATGAACAAAGACACGCTGCCAGTAATCATGAAGCAGAGCTGCCGATGTGCACGAGACACTGAAACAAAGTGGGGCAAAAATTTTCGCGACAAAATCGCGGCCCTAGTAATGTGTATTATTTTCCACGAGAAACCGCTCAACTAAGTCACATTACGTTTATGTACAAAAAGAACACACACTTGAAACTACGCTTCTATGATTTTAAATTTCCAGCACGTTTGTTAGAGATATTTTTTGAACCTCTGAAAACGGCAAAAAACATCTTCGTTTTTTTTTTTTTTTTTTTTTTTTTTTTACTGTTGTAACTTCCAAAATACCAACTGAATTCATGAAGTGCAAAGCGAGAGGCATGCGTTGGTCTTTACTTTACATCCACAAGCAAAACTTTAGGGTTGCCACTTAAAAGTCCCATATAGGTAAAAGAATACAACGCATACCTTGCACGCCAATTTGGCGAGCTGTTAATAGAGGCGACATGCTTCCCGTCTACCGGGGTACTCTTCACTCTTATCGCTCTACTGTTCCCATGCGTCAAACGCGAAAATATGAAACCAGTACACCCTCGTTTTAAGGGTGTTTACGTGGTATAAGTTCGGTTTATATACGTTACTTATGACTGCATTTTTCCAGCTCTCATAGTTTTCCTGTATCAGCATTTCAAGTGAACATTTACAAGTTACACAGAAATAACGAAAACCAACTAACATGCTCGAATGGAATACTTACCCGGAAATGTGATATTATGGGCGCAATGAAATTTTATTGTATTAACGAAAAATCTGGAAATAATGTCAATTTCCTTCATCGGAGACAATTAAAAAAAAATCTGGAAATAATTACAATTTACATTATTCGTGACAATTAAAAAATATATATACACTGTTGTGTGTTATTAAATGTTTTAACATATGGTCCATAATATGTAATATTAGCGCAAATTATTTGATTTTAGTAAGTCAGTTGGATTTTATTATGTCTATGTTCGCGTCATTTGCAAATTATAGCTTTCATACGCAGTTTTGGGGAAACTTTGAGAGCAAAAAATAGTTTTTGTTCACAAATGAAAAATGTCAATAAAATAACACTATATCGTGAGAATATATTATTATGCGTTTTTCTACTTGATCCAACTATACCTGTACCGCTTTAATGCAGAACGTGTTTGATTTGTCCCCAAAACTGTTCACACGTGTCCCAAACGGCATACTTAGAGATGATGTTTTATTGCGGAAAAATTTGACTGTTAGCGGAGTTTCAACGTACGTTCAGCTTATCGAAAGCTCACTGTCTTTTCCCTGTACGTGGAGCTGTTACCGTATTTGAATGAGCCAATAGGAATCCCACTGTTGAAATATTTTGTGCCTGTAATTTGTCTGCAGACAGCTCCGGAGTGTCAGACGTACATTACCCTGTAATACATGTGGGAAGAAACTACAGCATTTTCAAGGTTATATTGGCGCTTACAATTTTCGTGATATACCATCATTAGTGATGATGGTATATCGCGAAAATGTTTTGTGCCAACATACCATTGAAAACACTGTAGTTAATTGCAACTCATATGACTGGGTGTTATACGTCAGACCCAACGTAGCTGTCTGCAGACCAATAACATACATCAAATATTTCAATAGCGGGATTCTTATTGGCTCAGTCAAATAGGGCAACAGTTCAAAGTACAAGCTAAAGCCAGTCATGTTCTGGCAAGCTCAACGTGTGTTGAAATCCAACATACAGTCAAGTTTTCCCGCGATAAATCACCATCTCTAACCATCATCTCTAGGCATCGTTCATTAATAGAAGAGTATATCGATGGCCCAGTTCAAAAGGGAAACAACTCAAAAAATGGAATTTTTTAGTTTGGCTCACCAACACATAGACAGAAGTTGGAAAGAAAAACAAAACACTTGTTTTAATAACATTGCAATTTTTCTTATTATCAGTTAAGAGTTACAAATTGCATTTCTTTTACTTTAAAGTGTGATAATTTCAGCAAGGCGGACTAAAATCATTTTAAACACTTTAGATAATTACCTCAATACTTTTTCTTCAAATTAACACCAACCAAATATGTTAATTAAGAATTTTTCGGTGAAACGGAAATATCTCTATATGCATTTTACTCACAATTGGGAATTTTAAGTTGTTTTCCTTTTGAAGTGGGCCATCGATATGTACTATAATTTACTGGAGGCTCTGTTAACTTTAAATTCGCGGTATTGCAGTGTATATGTGAAAGGTGACTGGTGCCGGATGACGTGGCGGGCCCGGATTCACCACACGAGATGTTTGCAGGGCAGACGGACTGCGTGCCTCACGTGCTTCCAGTACCAACGGCGCCGCTCCCAGCCAATGAAAGGGCCGCTTTCTTGGCGTCGCGCGCTCGGCACGAGTCTGCCCGTCTGTCCTCACACCGCACCCAGCTGCGGTACCAAGCTCCCATCTCCCTCTCTATCTCTCTCCAACTAAACACCTTCATTGACAAAGAAGTCCTTACAACCAGGGCTGAGTCAGTTGTACAGATGTTATTACAAGTATATATAAATCAATGCTGTAAACTTTTATGAGTTGGTTCGGGATAAACTGAACACTTTTGAAATCCTAGTCTCTATTTTCTTTTCAGATAATTATAGCTTCCTGAGGGACGAATCTAGGCTTTCATTCACCCGGGGCAAGACTTGTGAATTGCTCCCCCCCTCCTTTTCGACAACCCTTTCTCTATCAGTCCAATGAATCCAAGAATAATAAACGTATCTTGCCTGCGTTGTTTTGCGCATGCGTAAATAACGGTATAACATTTTCGTAAGAATGCATGAAACCTGTATTCACTATCTACCATTAGCATTTTTTTAAGTGTGGATTCTAATTATAAATACTCTATTTACAACGTTGTATGGTTTTCAAGGGTAATAAAAATACAAAAATACTAAACTAGTAAAAGTCTAAATATTGGTATATATTGTATATTGTTACACTCATTTACGTTTCGTTCCCAAGTAAAAATTTTCGGCACCTCCAGCGGCCCCTCTAACCTCCCCCCCCCCACCCTCATGCTGTTACTATTAAAATAATAAAAAAAACCTACGTAGCAGCAAACGTATACAAATTGCTCTGCACTCAAAATTTATCGTCTAAGACCACGTTAAATTGAATAAAATTTTTTAATAATTATTCAAGGCTAGGTGGTAGTTAAAAGTGTCCGCTTTAACACGAACCGCTTGTTCCTTGAAGACAATATCGTAGACTCACTGATTTTCAGCCAGGGACTAGAAAATTTCGCTAGATCAATGACCTGCAGTCTAGAATCCATTGTAGTGTTCATATTTGAGCCCTGACTATTTGTCCACTACCTGCTACTCATTCAGACAGACGACAATGAACGAATATTCGGGGCTTGAGTATGCATAGGACAATGGATTCTAGCCTACGGGTCATTGAATTAGCGTAATTTTCATGCCCCTATTTATAGCGGAAGGAATATTCAGTAACCAGCACGTTAGAATCAATCCACTGTTGTGTGTATACTCATGCCCCGACCATTTGTCCAGTAGCTGCTATCACTGTAAATACAATGCTAAATATGTAACTAATTAATAGAGACAAGATGTTTTCAAGAAAATATTTTTGCTCCACTTTGTTTTGATGTCTTACGCACACACTTGCAACTTTGCTTCGTTTTCAGTGATTGGATGATTTAACTCCTAGAGTCTTGGGGTTCTATACACGCTAATCACAGACGTGTTTTGTCGCATTTAACCTTGTTATGATTGGCACAGTCAAATGAAAAACGACTCTGCACAAACATACCCAGCTAGTAACTATACAATTGATGTGTGTGTGCGCGTAAGACACTGAAACAAAGTAATGCAAATTTTTTTTCGCATAACTTCCTGTCTAGTAACTAACCTATAAGTAGAGACATGAACTTTTCGCGAAAAGAAATTTGCCTCACTTTGTGTCAGTGACTTGTGTGCACGTCTGCAGACTTGCTTCACGGTCAGAGATAGGATGTTTTGACATTCGTGTGTCGTGGGGTTTTACACGCAAATAACAGACGTGTGGTGTTACAGTAACCTTATTGTGATTGGTACAGTCAAATGAGAAACGTCACAGTTCAAAGGCACGCTGCCAATATCTATGAAGCAGAACTGCAGACGTGCACATAAGGCACTGGAACAAAGTGAGGCAAAATTATTTTCGCGAAAAGTTCATGTCTCTACCTATAAGCAGTTTGGGGCACTTACCATTCTACAGTTTGTAAATAGAGCAAATTATTATCAGCATTGTTACAACACAAGTCCGGTAACCTCAGTATACATTTGACTGTTTTCTGTAAATATATAGGAATTCTACCGTTAATTTACGGTAACAACTTTGCCACACATACTTGTTAACTCCTACACATCGGTATGGTAAGTTTACAAATTACTTTTTACAGTGTACTCACTGGAACAGCAGACAGTGAACGAACAGACGATACTTCAGTAATGATAGTAGGCCTACGTTGCATTCTAGCGTAAGGGTCCCTTGAACTGACGAATTGTTCCATTCCCTACTGATTAATCGGGGGAAAAGTTGCCTGTTCGCTAGGCTTCAATACAATATGACTGAGGGGAAAATAATGTTTGTGTAAATGAATGACAGAACAGCGGTATGTACGAGGTAAATTACATTCGCTGAACATATATTATGAGAAAGCGAGCCCGGTTTTTAAATGCAACTCTTGTTTTGTAAACAAAATCAATTATGTAATTTTTAGAGACATGCAAAAATCGCGTTATTTTCTGACAGCTTACTAGACTCCAAGCGACTATAGGCTCGTTCGAGGTTTCCCGCTGGCAGATGCTGTCGTGACTTATCGCGGAGAATGCTTATACGGTAGAGAGGCCAATCTCTGTAAAGACGTAACACACTTAAATGACAACACATAAAAGTTCGTGGCCAATTGAATCGCAACTTATTCTCTGTTATGTATAGGAAAGTAAAGTTTAGTCTGTTACGAAACGATAACGCGAATTTTGCATGTCTCTAGTAATTTTATTACGTTTTTTTTTTTTTTTCAGTTTCGGCAAGTTTACAGTTTGCTGAACACAAACTTACTGTCGTATTAGATTCGTCCATTATAAATGGAAACTATTGTACAATTTCGTTTTAATTACACGCTGGTCTCCTTTAACAGACATTTCTCAGTACTCTCGGGCATCCGATTGACGCAGTGGCTAGAGCATTCACCACCCATCAAGGCGATACGGGTTCGGTTCCCGGATTTCCGCATGCGAGAATGCCGGACTATGCCGCTGGTCGGCGGGTTTTCTCGGGGATCTCCCGCTTCCCCCGCCCGCCACCATTCCAGCACTGCTCCGTAATCACATCGTGTTACCTCTCCCCACCGTTAAAGACCTAGGTGTTAAGTGCACACCAAAATCTAGTTAATTCAATCAATACGCTGACTGAGCAATGCAAATAAAGAATACTCACACTTTCCTCAAATTGTTCTTAGTTTTACCTTCACATCAAAGAATCCTTCAGTGGACTGTGCAATCGATCTTTGCTCAATATCTTGACGTTGCCAGAAATTTAATAATGATATTCAAATGCGTTATATTTCATGAAAATTAGTACCATTTGAGCTGACAGCTGTTCATACGCAGTCGTACACTCACTCTTTGTCTGAAAGACGGTCAGGATTGTCAAACACGTAGAAATGTCGTGATATTCGTTAAACAATTTGTATGCCAACTATTACTAAAAAAATGCTGTTGAAGTTACGGAGTAATTCAAAAGTGAGAGGGAGGGAGAAAGGGCAAGTATTTCTCGTGATCGTGGCTACAGACGTGGGCAGACACACTTACCTGCGAGTAGTTGGTTTCACAGACTTCTTAAGGTGGCCGCATGTTTTGCACGTTCGAGGCTTAGAAGTGCGGGAGCAGTAAGGACGACACAGTAAGCGCATCACACCTCACACTATACTGTGTCCACTCTAAGGTTGCAGCAGAAATAAAAATTACTAAAGGAATAAATCAAAGCAATTGAATTATATCTTTATCCATCACATTGTGACTGTGCTAGTTACTTTGTATTTTTCAATATTTTAAATTAAATTTACGCTGTGCAAAAATGTTATTGACATTCACTTGGATCAATTAGCTGTAAATTTAGAATGGATAGAGTATATATAGTCTTTAGGAGCAAGTAACTGAACTAACGTGCCGTCACAGACTAAATAGTAATACATACATGAAATGATGCAGCGGCTCGTTTGATACGAGCGAACTCCGCCGTTTATTGGCTGCCCGAGGTTGTTGATACCAGCCCCGTGTCTGTTTGGCTCTTGCGTGTTACTGCAGGTTTGTTATTGGCCTGGCTACCGGCTAGCAGGGCAGCTGCCTTACGCTGATAGGCAGTAGGTGTTTCCACCATGTCGCTGGCCAGGGAAGCCATTATACTGGCGTGTGAGACTGAGTTCGCTGTTCTACTGGTTACTTCACTTCTGTATTCCTACATATTCTGTGGTGCCGTCTTCATGCCGACAACTCGCCTATGAGACATTCGCTGGTGTTATTTTAATTTTATAACGTAATATTAATGATAAAGGTGTACTCTATACATCTGTACCTTTTAAAAGATCACGAAAACAATTTTACCGATTTCGGCTGCGTTGAAATTAGGCTCGGTTTCAGTAGCCATACTGAATTTTATTATTTTTCGCTTTTTAAAATTCTGACAAAAAATGTTAAATATGCAACTATACCACACATTCTATTCACATTGCGCTACAGTACAGATACTGCGATTTAGCTGTTAACTTATAATTACGCCGCAATGTGTGTGGCAAAATTTTTTTTATATTCATAATTTGCCCGTCTTATTGCGGCCTAACTATACATTACTAGCTCAATTTCCATGTTTGCGCTATAGTAAAGTAAGTAGAATTTGCGGTATGGTCACCGATTTCACATTTTTATTCTCAGAATTCCAAAATAGCAAAAAATAATAAAATGCAGTGTTGCGACTGAAACCGAGCCTTATCTTTAGCGATACATCGAGGAACTAACGTGGATACAGGCTTATGTAACGTTCTTTGAATACTGTTCCTAAACACGTTTTTGAAATCACTGCCTCTAGTGTGACAGGACCGCCCTCCTGTACCTGATCTCGAAGGCTTGACAAGAGACAACTTACATATCTTTATACCGGGTAAGATGCCGCTCTCCCCGCTCAGTCCCAAGCAGCCAGGTCTCACCATGGCCGCACAGCCAATAATAATCTAGACAGGGTAGTTGAATATCACTGACAGAAGGACAAAAGCCGGCCTTTGGAAATCTACTGCGTTCTTCTGTGTCTTCATCGTCGTGTCGTCTAGGTCTAGTCTGTTGTCTGTGACATGGTCGTTGTTATCCTGTCATGTGTCCATTATTGTTTTCGTCCCAGTATTTTATGTGCTATCTTAATTGTGATGTCCTGAGATTAACACATTAGTTTGTATTACTACTTTTATTTTTGATTGTTAATTTTCCCCCCTTTTTCCCCTTTATTTGTTGTTGACTAATTCCTCATGGGATCTTTCATGTTCTGTTGTTTTGGTTTGTGGATGTGTTGACTACAGCCAACTAGGTTTTTTCTTGTTTTTTCTCTTATCGTTGTTTGTTTTTCTTAGTCTCGTTCTAATATTTCTATGACGTCATATATAGCAGTGCCCTATGTCCACAATAGTAGCCTACAGTTTGTCATTCTATTCCATTGCAAGAAACATTCAAAGACATCATGAGATAACGCTCCTTCCAATCGCGGTGGCACTGCTCCTAAGCATACGTAACTTATTCACACTGAACAGTTTTCGGATAATCCTTTAACGGTCGAACATCTGCACACCGCTCCTGAGCAGACGGCCACCGCTGACGGAGCCGAATGTAGTTGCCTGAGTCTGTTAGCACAGCCTGACTTGATGACGCCACACACAGACGGCTACTGTTCCCTTTCTCTCTCTCTCTCTCTGCCTCTCCTTCGACTCTTTCTATTCCTTCTCCTGTTGTTCCATACACTAAACACGTAGCGTTCCAAGAACCCGGATACTACCGTGAACACTAGAGATGCTGCCTGTGTTGCCACTAAACTTTGAAACAAAATAACAGCGGGAAGCTGTCATTCATCCTGTTCAGCACGGGAAAATTCAAAACAGGTTTTTTTCTAGTAGGATAATTATTAACAACACGCTATAAATTGGATGGCTTGACAGTACTCAGGATAAACCTACCCTACGTGATACTAAAGCTTTGAACTTCAGTACCAGAATTATGTTAAAAATGTGGATTGTGCTCTTATATTTGATATATTGGTCACTTATTGCCGAAAATACATATGCCTTCTCTCTGTCGGTAACCTTGTGAACTAGGTGTACAGATCCTTCTGAATTTTGTGAAACCCGCAAAGTGGTTTATAACTACTTTAAGTTATAACAAAATATGTGGTTAGCTTAACTTATCTGTAGTTGGCAGTACTTTCCAGGACATTTGTTCTTGAAGACCAGATTTCACGATATGTGTATGTGTGTGTTCATACATATGTATCTGTGGCTTGGTGTTAAAAATGCCAATGTCAGATCCTGTATTCTATGACATTGGCCTTTTTATCACCAAGCCACACACACACACACACACACACACACACACATATATATATATATATATATATATATATATATATATATATATATGCATTCACGCAACATGATCAAGTATACATATGTAATGTTTCGTACTTCAAAATTATTTAAAAAATAAATACTACTTCGCTGTAGTTAAATGTAACCAAATCGGAGGAGAATTGTGACTGTTTCAAGGTAAGCTGTGCTAACTAAGCAGCTAATAGATGGAAGTATATCTCTAGCCAGCAGCGTTCAATTGTCGAGAAACGAATCCTCCAGTAACGCGACCTCAATAGTAGCAAAATATTCTTATTTGCTGTTTCCTGCAGGTATGTCAATTTTGCGTGCTCATCGCTCTTCCCTTGCCACTAAATCAAGTTATGATAATTTTTTAATACAGCGCCATAAATTATAAAATTTTTCGGAAAATATGAGTACATATTAGCTGTGTGTGTAATCTATGTATCCAAGAAAACGTTACATTATCCTACGTGTTATCACATCCACACAATATATTATGATAGTTTCAGAAATAATTATGAAATTACATAGTAGAATGAGAATTTTAAGTTATTAAAAACATTTTGCTTAATTTTTAAAGGTTTTAACGTGTGATGCAGTTATTTATGTATTTTCCTCCTGTTAGTATTATACATATTTCTGGAAATGTATTACTGGCGATATTAAAGATGTCAGTACTTACTCGCCAGTTTGTATGCATTTATATGTAATATAATTATTATTTTCTATTTTTTTTTACTATTCACCTTTAGCAGAACGTGTGAACGTGTGCCAATATTCTTTTCTCTTCTTCCCGAAACCTCTTTTTTAAATTCAATGCCCTCCCCCACATCCAAATTCCTTTCCTCTGTCAATTCACACACACACAAACAAATTCACTATGTTGTGTGCGTGATAATATATAATGTAGCGTAAGGATTATCTTGGCTAAAGTAAATACACACACGGCAATGTAAGTTCCCGCTGCCAGTAAATTTGGACTTGGTTTCAACTTATAGAAAGAGAATTTTGGGAAAAATAATTGTTTGATTTCATTCATTTACGGTGAGGTGGTTATTTTCTTAATGTTTTTCGTGTAAGGAAACAAAAGATCGCGAATGATGTCCTTGTCGTAACTAGGAAATAACACACCGTCAGTGGATAATACTCGGAAACACGAGCAGGAAGTACATACGGCGCAATGTCGCAGGTCGCTTGGAATATTTGCGCCGAACCAGCGTTCCTATTTTGAGTTTATTCCTCCACAAGACACGGGGGCTGGAGGTGTTTCTCGGAAGGAAGCACTTCACTCGTTGTAATTGGTCCCACGCCAGTTGTTCACGTCGCGAGCTCTGCATTGTCTCTGACACTGCGATACGACTCCGACTGCACGGAATGGTTTTAGCTGAGGAAATTCTGCAGTCTTCTAACATACCATACTGCACGAGTGCCAGCTTCTTTACTGCTCTCTGAAGTGTAGAAAACTGTTGAGTTAGCTACCTGCGTTCACACGAGACCCCAGGCTTAGGAGAAATCGATGGCCCAGTTCAGAAAGGAAGCAACTAAAAAAATCCCTGTTTTAAGTAAATTGCATTAGAAACGTTTGCGTTTCGCTGAGGAAATGGGGAAATTAAAATTATTGGTTAACTTTTTTTAGGGCGAAAATACAGAGCAGGTATTTAATATGGTTAAAAAAACGTACAGTTTACCTTTCTTAAGTTATCACAATTGAAACGAAATAAAAATTTCCGTCTATGCTGGTAAACAGAATAAAGTGTTACATTATAAAACAAGAAAGTTTCTTCCTGTTTCTCTTTCCAATTTGGAAAAAAAAAGGGGGTGTTGGAAGCGGTTGGAGCAGTGGCTAGAGCACTCCGGGTTCGATTCCCAGCGGGGTCAGCACCCGGATTTTGGTATTCGGGAATCGTGTCAGATGAAGCCGCTGGTCGGCGGGTTTTCTCAGGGATCTCCCGTTTCTCCCGCTTCTTCATTCCTGCGCTGTTCCGTACTCACATCGTGTCACCCCTCACCAGGGCTAAAATACAGAGATGTTGAGAGTTAGTGGACGCTAGTATTTTTTATTACGTTTGAGGCTCGGAAACGCGTAAGGCGATAAGCCGAATATAACACGTCCGTCAACCACCCTATCACCTTTAGACGCGAAGGACTAAACTACCACGCAGTGTTTTCTTAGAATACGTTTTTCAACGGGACTTCAAGCAATTGCCCTGTTATTTAATTTGTGGAAAGTATGTGGTCAAGTCCAATGTAGGTTTCTTATGATTTTGTTTTACGATTACAGTTTATATTTTCTCAACTACAGCAACGTGGAAAAGCAATTTTTAGCACTTTCGAGGAACTCTGAAATCATGTTTTAATTAACGGACGGCATTTTTTAAATAATAGGGACCCAATTTGAAGTGCGTCTTCTTTTGGTAGATAAACTTTTGAAAAATGTTTAATAGTTACACAAGAAAAATCCTTTCCTTACCATGCTTCTGCACAGCTCACGCGTTCGGTCAACTATCTCTTAAGTGCTGACAAAAATATCTTCACTTAATTCTTTCCAACTAGACGGAATGTACTTCTGTCTACGTATCGGATTAACTTACTAAAAAATTACTTATTGAGTTATTTCTCTTTTGAACTGGGTAATAGACTTTTACTACACGTTAAGGATCTCAGTGTTTTAGCTTGACAAGGAATTATTTCAGCCCCAAGCTGCGCTCGTGTCGGTTAGGATGTACAATACGCTAGGGCTTCTGAAGGAGACTTCTTTCTACGGCAATGTTTGATTTTACAAGCGAAGTCTTCGCCATGAGCATCAGAATAATATTAACCACGTACTGATTCAAGCTCAAAAAGCGGTGGAAATACCTTTGACATAACTCATCATTATATTCGCTTTAGAAAATTAACAAGGGTAGAGTCGAAATTTAACCTGAGTGAAGTCCTACATAATAAATTTACATACGCTCTAAAAAAATTAGTTAAATTTACAAAACATTTTCTTTGTACTTTTACAAATACTTGTAAAGTACACAAATTTCCTTTGTGGATTCGTTAGTTTATAAAGTTACAAACGTAAACTTTGTAATACTGCAAAGGAATTCTTTGTACCTATATACCGACAGCTCCTGCATTAGAAAATTTTTGTAAAATATGGCAAGGCACTTCTTTGTAGAAGTACAAACTTTTGTAAATGTTGAAAAATTTCCGCTGTATAGTTATCAGTTTACAATGTTTAATGATTTTGTTCGCAAGAAACCTTAGAAGAAATGTGTAGTCTACCAAAATCATAGCTTCGCCGGAAAATACTTATGCAAAGATCACAACCTCTGGAAAGCTATTTTCTGGAATAAAGTGAATGTTAATATTAACCGCGTGCTTTAAAAGAAATAATTTTACTGCACTGTAAATTGAATATATACAAATAAATAAGGGCTTAAATAGTACGGAAGTCACTGTGGTTTAAGGGCAGGACGCGTAGAATCTAAGCGCGCGAAGAGTGGTTCAAAACTTAGAACCTCTAAATTATTTTTAGTTTCAAACTAATTGCATTTAAACGTTCTTTATTCAAAAGTTATTTGATAAATATGTCCAGTGTTATTTATCAAGTACAATGAGCATTTAAATTAATTTTTTCCCTTATTGAAAGTACAACTACAAGGCTATTCCTTGTAATTTGACAAACATATACTTTGTATTTTATTACAAGGACGACCATTGTAGTTTTACAAGGAATTTTTTTGGCAACTTGGTTTCCAAATATTTTCTTTGTAAATGTACAAACATATGTTTACAGTGTAACGCGCAAAAAAAATTTCTGAGTTGTTTGTGTGGCGAGTACACTGTCATGTGAACATTTCCCACTCGTATTCGGAAACCATGTTTCCTGCACAAGACTGGAGAACATTTTCATAAACGTGATCAGTAAAATTACCAAAAAATTTAGTGACGATTTCAATGCAATTGGTTTATTACAGGATTTAAATTTCGACGCACAATTGTCAACCTGTGTGTTTACCACTTCGGCAATCTTCGGTAAGGGTTCGTTTGTCCTGTTCTATAGTTTCGAGGGCATGTTCGGACCTATCTGTGGAGGACCAGGTGAGCAGGGCTTGGACACAGAATATTTAGCAATACAGACGTGAAATAGCCGGTAGGACGGCAAAATCAGTCACACACGCCAGCAAAATGGCTTTCCTGGCCAGCAACATGGCGGGAATGCCTACCGCCAATCAGCATAAAGTGGCTGCCCTAGTAGCCGGCAGCCAGGCCAATAAGAAACCTGCCGTAACATGCAGGAGCCAAACATATACGGGTCTGGTATCAGCAGTCTCGGGCAGCCAATAAGCGGCGAAGTTTGCCCGTATCAGGTGAACTGCCACGTCATTTCACGTCTGTATTACTACATAGTCTGTGGCCTGGGCTCGCTGAAATCTCGGCACGCGCGCGAAAGAAAAAAAACATAAGGTCGTGCAGGCGGCCATAGGATGGTCGGAAATAGCCGCGTGTTGGTGAGACAGGAGAGATTTACGAGTCCAGGAATACGCCTTGATAAGTCCTGACACTCGCATGACTCGCCCTGTGTTTACGACCCCCGAGCCGTGGTCGTGCCACCTTTCCTTGCCATTGTCTAGACAACTTGCTCGTGGAGGGCGTGTTTACGACAGTGCACCGGCCGTCGAGCCAGGAAGAAAAAAAAATGGACGCATTGTATTCATAATTTTCGCGGCCACCATCACCCATCTGCGGTACAATGCGAATTATTTATTTTTAAACGCGCGCCACTCGTAATTTCGGATTATGCATGGAAAACAGGTACATTCAGTTGATTGCCTCTGCAAACTGTTTATTATTATTATTATTCATTGTATTTAAAACACGTTAATTACGTACACCTCCAAACTGCGTGTACATATTTGAATTGTTCAGGCAATTTACACAATTTTCAGACTCGTGGCAACACATTCTCGGTATTGCTGCTGGCCGTGCAAAGGAACTCTCACGTAGGTTTTATTTTAATATATAAATATATTGGTAGCGAGTTTAATAGTTTCATGTAGAAGAATACTCACGTGACACGTCACGTCACCGTTCATTTGCTGGACAAGGACGTATCTTAAAAATACACAGAGCCATAGGCGGTAGAATATGGCGACACATTGTACTTGAACTGTGGAGAATTCGAGTTTGATTCCCGACTCCGGCCATCCTGATTTCGGTTTTCACATGCGGTTTCCCGAAATCGTTCCAGGCAAATTTTAGCCTGGTTAACAAAGGTCATGTCCGATTCCTCTCAACTTCATAAGTAGAACTTTTTCTCGAATAACGAATTTTTAAAGAAAATCTTTGACGCTGAGGTGTCGTACATTTATCTGCGCCGCAAGAGATCACGTTTAACAAATGTATCATTCTCGGTAAATGGTTACTCATAAAATTTTCGAACATCATTGTCTAGAAATAACTTGTTTTGTAGGTTTTCTATATTGACTTTCAAAGACAGAGTATTTAGCGTTTATTTATCTAGCACACATTCTTTAAACTTAAGCAACAGTCGTATTATTGGATTTTTTTTTCATTTATCACTTTTTTGAAATTCAGACAAGAGAAAATGTGACAATTTATATTATAGTATTAATTCTATTTACGTTTCACTAAAATATAAGCATTGTAGCATTTTTTTTTGTATTTAAAATTTGCTGTACTCATTGCGGCGTAAATATGCGTTATAAATCCAACTACTAAGCCCATACTGTAGCGCAAGGTAAATAGAATTCTCGCCATAATAGCAATTTTCAAAATTTAATGAATGTGAAACACAAAAAAATACCACTAGTGCGACTGATAGCGAACTGCTGCTCTACATATGCCGTACATTGTGAAGTTAACATTGTTGCTGTGTACATGTGTGATGTTCGTGTATGTGTGTTGACGCTCGGCGTTGTTGACTTGTGTTTGCAGGCCAGTACCAAGTGTGCACGAACGAGGGTCAGCACTGGTCTCTCAACTGGTCTGCATGCTACTCGTGCAAGTGCAAGGTATGTACACACTACAGCTTTCTAACGCCCCGTCTCGCCACTTTCTGGCACTGGAAGAAACGTATTGTTGTAGGAACTACAGTAAGCGTGGCTGTCGGTGCTATCTAGGTTCTTCCTACAACTCACCCCTAGTAGCAAATACAATCATTTTTCAGTTGGCCAAATGTTGGCAGAAGCGGCCAACGTTCGCTAGTATGATGGTCTACTTTTGCTGGAATGGTTATTAATCAGGCCATGTCTGTAAATATGTTTGTAGTTATACTGAAATAAATATAAAGTGGGCAACTTAGTATACGGTCCACAAGCAGACTTAGCAAACTAACCCACAAGCATCTGAGTATGTTAAGAATGCTTGTGGTACTCTTGTGGTTCATGTGTGGGTGATTTCACTATGCATCATGTATGCCACATGTGGCCACGGGTGCATTCCGAATTTTTACTGCCTGTGGGCTGCTTATCACAATCAGATTTACTCAAGTGGGCCAGTTGATGTTTGATGTTTTGGGCCGTTCTGTCGAAGGAACAAACAACATATTTCTTTTTACACAATATATTGTTACTTCTACAAAACTTATTCTTGCATGAGCAACCTATATAGTACCTGCACCCGAACTGGATTGCAGTCCCTGCCTACAACAATACGTTTCTTTCAGTGTGGCCTTTCGTCTCTTTCGCGTTCCATTCACCGAAAACAAGATGGCACTGGGTGTTCCATTGGTCAGGTCGAAATGCCCTGAGGTCACTTAGGTCATGCCCTCGATGTTCTTGCCCTTGAACAGGAGTTGTGAAGCCAAGTTGTGGGCTAGTGACGTTAGCAAATCCTTATTATTTCATTTATTGGTATAAAACAACACCAATTTGATATGCAGCAGTAATCACGTACATTGAACTCTAACCATTAAGTCCCATTTATTTTAAAAAATATGACATTTAAGATTGGATCGTTGGAATTCCGTAACTTTTACATGTAACCCATGCTTGCATTAAATAGAGATGCAAAAATTCTGTAGTTTTTAGTTTACATATGTAATTTTTATTTCTATTTTTTTTACAAGGGCTCTCCAGCGTTTCATTAAATTCATGCTATTTTGAGTCATTTTTGACCTAGTCATTTTGACCTCGTCTCTTTGTAAATCTGAAGAAGCAAAAACATTCCCGAATGGAACAAAGCCATGATGTAGTCGTGACACCTGCAAGCCCTACATCACAGGTATCTGGAGCGCACATCTTACCTTGTCGCAGACACTTTCTTTATTTACGTCTTCACCTCAAGTACGTTGGATCTGCTGACACACCCTATTTCTAGGGTTAGTGGAAAATCACAAGAATATTTTGTGCCACCCTATTTTGTAACCGCCTGAACCTTCTATAGTTCGCTGATGTTATGTCTTTGTTTCAGTAGTTTTACAGTGACTGTAAAAGTATTTTCATCTGGAAAAATCTCTACGTGGTTTTGTCACATAAATGTATCATGACTTATGCGTATTTTTTGGTAGCGATATACCTCACATGTATATTTATTTCTTTCCTTCAGATTTTTGCACCCAATGTATCACCATGTTCTTGAAATAAGACAAAAACAAGCACAGTATTTTTATTTACAAACGAATTATGAATTGTTTTGCAAAAACACCTACGTATAATCGTGCATCGTGTAACTGCTCTTAGATTTGAATTTTTTTTTCAAAGCATTCAGTGCACAAAGTTTTCAGATTTTTTTCTTTTGCACCAATGTGAAAAATCTACTTGAATGCCTTTAAATACGAATCACAAATATTCAGCGGCCATGCATCAGAGTTACAATTTGCCCAGCCATATGGGGACAAGCCATGGTCGTTTTACGCTGAATGAAGCCTGGCAAACAGTTACATTTTCCTGCGACAAATTCTTATCTGTTTATACTGATTTTGCAATTTATTATTGTTATTATTATGCGTAAGCGGGAGCAGATAACGGCGTGGAACCAGGGCAGATTTTCCTGTCCGGAAAAAAGGAGCCGGTGGTGCGGGGGCGGGTAATATTTTGTAAAAGTAAAAAAAAAAAAAAAAATCTTCCACATACATCATAATACAGGCTCAAATTTCTTACCAATCGTGCTTTCTTCGGATTACTGAGTAACTGAGTAAATATTACAATAATCCATTACAGTTTTAGTATAGTTAAGATATATTCTGTACCATCCCTATATTTAGGGTCTATAGGATGGGAAGGCGATCACTCATACCGTACGAATACTCGATGACTATACAAATCTATGTTCATATAACGCTGCTAGATAACAATTCCCATATCTGTTATTCAACTTGTAGTAGTATGTTGTGAGTTATAAAATATAAATTACAATATGTTTGTAAGTTTTCCACTTCTTCAAGTTCGTTGGTAAAATATTACATGTAATGATCCGTAGTGAAACATTTAGCTGATCGAATTCTACGAAGTGGTTTTAATGTCCTACTACAAAAGCGCAGCCTATATTCTAGTCTCGCCAAAATAAGCGATCTGTCCGGTAGTATCTTTAGCCTGCATTTGCTATGAGTAAACAAACTCAATGAAATCAGTTTGCCAACTCGTAATGGAGCAATTTTTTTTTCACTTTTACGGATTTCGTTACAAATAAAAGTAACATTAATTACATTTACGTTTTGCAATCTTTTAAGGAAAGTCACACGAACAGCTCTTGGCAAATATTGTAGTCAGCCAACCAGCTTTACATGCGTGTTCATTCCGACACGAATTCGACAACACAGAACTACCACAGTCACACGTCATTGCACGAAAAATATTCTTCGCCATTAAAATTGCACCTATCCAAAACAAAGATGTCACATTTGTTAACTGTCTGTTAATGTAGGTGAAGTAAAATTTTTATTTACCCATATATATATATATATATATATATATATATATATATATATATGCTAGCACAACTAGTGGTAAAGTGTGTTATTCATTATGTATTTCAATTTAATTATAACTGAAGCAAGGAACATAACTGTAAATAAAACAATAACAGTAATTGTAGGCATATAGCTTATCAACGTTTACATTAAAATGAAGCTATCTTGACAACTGTCCCATACTGACCCCTTGTTCACATAATTTTTTGCTCACAACGACCAATAGTATCACCTCCCAGAATATTGCCCTATCCTCTCGGGACATCCTGTATTTTATTTTAAGATAAAACTTTAAAATTGTATTAGATCTGCACTTGAGTTGCAGACGCAGCAAGTGAAAAATTAGCTTCATGACGTTCGCATTACAAGTACATATATTTAAATTGAACTTAATACGGTGACAGCATTTTTAAACCCACGTAAAACATAGCTAACATTAATGATTTTTATAGCTATAGTAAAAGAAATGTTTTGCATTACTAATTTTCGTCAACTGAACTGATCAGCTTTCAAGTATAGTGTTACAATGTTGCATATTCTCAAAGTTACAAAAATTACCAATCGAACAGCCTTGAACTGTTACTGTCCTTAACTACATTTACGTTAAAACTGCCCAGAATAATCATTATTTATGTTTGTCCCAATTATTGTATGTAACTTACATACTTATCTTCTGATTTTTTCATGTGTTTCAAATAAGCAGGACCTACAAATATATACGTGTATATACATATTATTTTTCAACTGAACATTCTGATGTATGTAAAATGAATGTTTATTTCGAAAAACATAGGTTTGATTCTTCGTTAACAGATATAATATTGTGGAATTCTCTCTATAGGGAAGAAAGAGAAACCATCAGTCAACCAAGATTTGCATATTTCTAATGACTAAGTGCACCCACAGCTTTTAAGCAAAAAGATGCACAGGCATTTTTTGACAACTCGAAGCGCTCCAGCACATTTCAATCATCTCAAGACTCGCTGGCTGATGCCTATCGTGCAGTGAGGTCAGGGAGATGTGAGACAGGAGCATCGTCCTATGACGTTACAGTTCCATGAAGCAACTTAAGAGATACTCTGCTGTAGATATCCTGCGCGTGCATGCATGTAGCGTAGTTTCAATTTTTCACAGCTGGAAGCGAAACTCGCACGATACGATCTCCACTTTGCAGCAGCCGGACAACGCACAGATTTTTCTCCCTCTCCCTCTCTTCGGCGGGAGACGTAGTGGATCGTTATCACAACAAAGCGTACAATGTGTCCTCCGCCATTTTTCCATACTCACTGTGTACTATTTTTTTTGCTCATTCATAACTATTTATTTGGAGACAGAATACGAATATTTTATGTCTGTGCTACCCTCTTCACAATGCTTCGTTTCGTAATAAAGTTATCCTTGGCAGAAATAACCTGAAGTATTCACAAACTATAAGCGGTAAACGAAATATGTATTTCAAATTGGCTAGGGATGTCATTTAGGGGACGGGGGCAGGGGTGGGCAACTGCCCCTTGGATTTAGAAGGAAAAGTGTATAAATGTTTTGTGTATTTTGTTATCTAAATAATACGAACGTTAATAACATAAAACTGAAATTTTATTATTAAAGTTTCTAGTTCATATATGATTAATTAATAAAAAACATGCAACAAGGTCACTGTCACAAAAATAATCTTGCCCCCCACACGAAAGAAAAACTGAAATGACGCCCCTGAAATTGGCCAGGTATATAACTGTAAGAGTTATTGTCAACGATCCCTGTTTTAAATGTTGAAAGATTTCAAAACAAGAATTTACAAATACTATATACTGCAATAGTGTAACAGAGCCTTGTTGGCACAACGCTAACACGTTGTACTCGCATTATCGAGAAAACTAGTTTGAATCCCGGTCCCATATTCCCTGATTTCGGTTTCATGTGGTTCTCCGAAATCGCTCCGGGCGAACAATGACGTGGTTCCTTAGTAAAAACCATGGCCGATTCCTCTCCCATATTTCCTGTCATTTTGTCTTGTTGTGTGTCACCGCCTTAAATGACATCCCTGTCTACAAGTCTTACAGTACACTTGACTTGATTTGGAGTAGTTTAAACATCTTCAGATAAATTGTTTCATGGATGATGGATGTAGGCTTTTCATTAAATATGTCTGCCTGTATGTTTTTGCACATAAAACATATTAATAATTAATTTCGTATATAGTGTCTCTAATTTTAGCCCTTCTGGCACCTTGAAAAATGTTTATAATTATAAGACTGTATTAATGGCGCAGTTAAGGCGATGTATCCTTATCTTACTCTGGACCAAACCATTTTCTGCCTACAATTCATCATAACTTTATGACATTTTATGGCATTTCAAACTTAAATGTAAGCCAATACTAAAAATAAAGAACAAAATGAACTAACGATATAGCCCTACTGTGCGAAACTGAAAATAACGTGCTGGTTTATTTCGATGTTATAACAACATCTAGTAGAGACATTGCATATAATACCAACAGTATTAACAAGGATCAATGAAAAGTTAAAAAATAATAACTTTTATATGAAATAACGTTATAAATTAAGGCTACCGTTCAAGTTGCCCAAGGTTTGAGCTCTGATTATTAAATGCACAATTGACAAAATCGGTAAAACAAAAGTAACCTAAACTAACCGAAAATGACATGATAATTTGAGTCGATATTGTTACAAATAAGAATAAGGGTCAAGTTAACAAGTGAGACAAAGCACCAAATAATGAATATTCAGGTAAACAAATAACAGAAACATAATTAAAAAACAAGACAGAGTGAGGAACTGCAAAACATTTGTCATGACACTTATGGTCTGGAGACCACAATTTGGGCTGAAGTGGTTCCGTTTAATTATTTGTGACTGCAGATGTAAATTTTCAAAATTATTCAATTTTCATCCCAATAAGAGTCTCTTAATGACATGGCAATAGTTTGTACGATTTACATTTTACCAATTTAAAAGTTTATTAAAGCTTTTATTCAAATTATACTTTATTTACAATGGCGAACTTATGATAATATTTCGACGAAGGGGGTTTTGAACTGTCACTTGCTGAAAATATGATCATCGTTTGAGTGTCTGTCGTTACTGAATGCTGACATTACGTTAATTCATTTTTATCAATAGTATTAATGGTTTTATGTCCAACAGCTTGGCTCGGTTTACTGACTGATTACTGCTTTTAGATTTAGATTTTGTCGTTGTCTTTACCTGGATATAGTGTGCATGAAATTAAAATAGAAGCTAATCACAGAAAACTGATTAGAACTCCTGGCCAGTAGGACAAGATTCCCGGCCAAAGACGAGAAATGTAATGCTTCGTTCTCGGGTTCTGGACTGGGAGTTGAATGTCCCTACACCCCATCCCTATGAAAACAATGGCGAATAACCGCAGTATAGGTCGTTCGGGATAAAGTGAGCACTAAATATGTAACCGCTGAAAAATGTCACTAGCTGTTACTGCATATAATTCAACATTACGTATAGTCACCTTACTGCTTGTGTGGTTGGCAGTGAAATTACGCAATATATTTCCATGAATTTTCCTATTTAAATACTAAAATACTGAAACAAAAGGAACTTAAATAGACATAATTGCGTTTTATATACTTAATGCACTTTTTTATGAGACTGTAGATATTCCTACCGACTGCACAATACACGTGCAAACATCAAGTGACGTGTCCAGAGAGGTTAGATATTTCCCGTCGTTTGCCGTTACGCGCGGAAATATACGAATTGGCTGAAAATATACATGTATCAGGGCTTTTAAGAGAGTTCACCTTATATCACGGTCTATGAAGGTAGAGGTCTTGACACTGAGGAATAAAATGTGTCTCCCGTCTTGTCGCCGAGCGCTAGTAGTAATTTGGTGGAAGATTTGTCTTGTTTTTGTATTTGGCTAAACTTAAAATGTGAAGTTGTTACCGGAATTGCGAGTATTATATACAAGAAAAAAATGGGAACGTAATTTTTTACTGGAACACATTTTTTGTAACAATAAAATTTAATTTTTTAATATTTTACATGTAGATGCACATTGCAACGTTTCTCAAATTTTGTAGGGCACAAAATATAGTTTTTGTTCGAATGTGTTCACTAAAACAATAATACACAATATATTTCTTCAGGCTACTTTTATAAACAGTTCCACACATGCCAATACATTTATGGACACGGAACATGTATATACTATATCAGCTTACCTTATTAGTATTATTTTATGTAAATAATTGCAAAAATGTTAAAACGCGAGATGTAAACAAGAAAAATCTTCCACCAAATTACTACTAGCGCTCGGCGACATGAAGGGATCACTTTCTCTTGCTGGAGAGCATAGGCAGTGTCAAGACCTCTACCTCTTAGACCGTGCCTTATACCGAACCGCCTGTATCACCCTCGCTAAGGTTAATTCTGCTACAGGTAAGAAAGATCAATGTTAAAAGTTTGGCATTAGGGAACATTTCTGCCGCTTGAGCTCTGGTGTCGGTAATGGGTGCAAACTTACCTATCACAGAGCTGTCCTGAATTTCAAGTTACATAAAGTTGATAATTTAAAACGCGAAATTGGTTTGTTTTCACTTTAAAATTAATTTAAACGAATTCTGTAATTTCCAAGCCTATTTAGATTTAATTTTACTACAGTTTCGTATTTTTCTGGTTCCTTAGCGATAGAAGCGAAACTAGCAGCAAAAATTTTCCCTGTGTCAAACTCTACCATAAGAAAACACATTTTCTCTCCAACCTGTAGCAGAATTAAGCCTAATAGTCCAAAGTGTGCCATCTGAGTCTATCGACTTCCAAATAAATTGTAGTAATGTAGGATTTTTGTTGTTGTTTAGAAAACAGTTATTTGGATCACAATGAAAAAATTTATACATATGTACGTGATACGCTAGTGTTTCTGACTTGTTAGAATACCCAAACTCTCCTTCTGCTGTGTTGAAACTGTTCTCAGTGACCACAGTGTCGCAACAAGCTGTGGCCATTCCTAGAAATGCTTATCTCTTAAATTGTCATTTCGTTATGACGGTTCTTTATTTCTTTTCTTCCGCTTCCAGTAGCTGAGTCAACACGCCGAGGCCATCTGATAACGTCTTTCAATTTCTAAAATCCTCGCCTTGCGCGCAACAAGGACCTAGCCCGCATTTCCAAGCATAACGCAGGCAGCGTCTTCGCTTCTTTACAAGACTGGCCTTCAAGTTTAATGGATAAGTAGGATTTCTCACTCACGTGACCAGTTTTACTCGCTAACCAGGCTCACGTCTAAAATCCTGTAAGCAGTACAGGTTCTTGCGGCTTATTGGTAGAGGTACGTAAATTTCGCAGATACATTTCAGGTCAGGTTGAACGCCAATTATGTATACTTCATTGTCATGTCTGTGACTTGCTGGCGGCTGTTACGAAACGCGTTTGACTACTGCAAGCCAGTAGTAAATAAGGATATAATGCGAAGTGCTATCGCTTGCTACCTGCTTGTACGGTTATAAGCCAATAGATAATCGATTGTGGCCAGTGGGTGTATAGGACTGACAAGTCTAGGCTGCTGCCAGATGAATCCGCGAAATTGACGTACCTCTACTTATTGGTATAGAGTACCGGATATTTCGCGGGTTAAACAACCAGCAAGCTGGACTCCACAGTCCTGTATACACGCTGTACATTGACTGCTGCTCGAGTGAGTGGGCTTTTGAACATTTGACGATGTAACGCGGGAGTCCACGGGTAGAGGCAATGATTTTTGGTGAAAAGAATTATGCAACATTTTGTTTCAGTACCTCGCGTGCACATCTGCAGCTCTGCTTCATGGTCAGTGATTGGCCGTTACTAACTCTCAACATATTTAATATCTACCCGCGCAGATGGCAGACGGTTGGTGCCGCAGTTACATTATTCTCATTGGTATAGTCAAATGAGTGATGCAGGGGCGTCATTTCAGGTATTTTCTTGGGGGGGGGGGGCAAAATTATTTTTTCCGGTGACAGTGATTTTGTTACGTGTTTTTTATTAATTAAGTATGTATAAATTAGAAACTTTAATAATAAAACTTCAGTTTTATGTGCTTACGTTAGCATTATTTAAATAACCAAATACAAAAAAAATACATTTTATGCACTTAAATTCTAACTCCAGAGGGGGCATTTGCCCCCCTGTCCCCCCCCCCAATGTGACGCCCTTGGAGTGACGCCTCTACGTGAATGCACAATGCCAGTAACTACGTACCAGAACTGCAGATATGAACGTGAGGCATTGAAACAAAATGTTGCATTATTCTTTTCACCAGAAATCATTGCTTCTATCCATGAGTGTTTTATGCATGTCCGCTATTGGTTCGGAGTCCTCAAGGTCACGTTCAATAAACAATGACCCGATCGAAAAGTTTCCAACAAATACATGACTTATAAATCCAACCTCTCCTCTCTTGAATCCACGAACTTCTGAGACTCTACTTATTGGATGTTTGAGAACTCTGCTCTGGACACTTATTGTACACATACAATGGAAACTCTGCCCTATCTATGCTAACCTCGTGAATCAAGGTTGTTCAAGTGCGATAAAATTATAATTATATATCTTTATGAAATAGTGTTAGTTTAGTAGACGATACTCGTGAGTGCAGTTTCCTCTTACGAAACAATTTTAGCTCCCATAGTTTTCTCATAACGGTGCGACAAAGTCAAAATTTGCTTGTTCTGCTGCCATGCAAATAGTGTAAACCAACTGACATACATAAACAAAATAATTCACTGTGATATGATATCCCATGAGCTATGCAATAAAGGATTTTAAGACTATAACGGAATATTTTGAATTTTTAAAAAAATCGTAAAAATACAAGAAAAATGTTGAAACTGCAGAAATTTTTTAAAATACAAAAACAGTTCACGGGATTTTTAAAAATGTTTTATTACGTAGCCCGTCATGTGTTATATCACTGTGAATTATTTCACTTACGTAAGTCAGTTGGTTTTCACTATTTGCATGTCAGCAAAACGTGCCAATTTTGACTTTGACGCACCGTTATGAGAAAATTATGCTAGTTAAAATTGTTTCGTAAGAGGAAAATTTACTCACAAGTATCGTCTATAAAACTAAAAATTTTTCATAAAAATATAAAATTATGATTTTATCGCACTAGAACACCCTTAAGTTAAGGTGGCTGTCTGAGTGAACGTATTGTGCGGGTTCGAGGCCTATAAGTACCGATGCGGCAAGGACGAGACATCGCGCACATCACGCCTCACCCTAGCCTCTAGGTGCAAGTCACTGGACTGGCGTAGTTTCCTCGCCGACATTGCGCCTGTATGAAACTTTCAAAGGTGACCGTCATTTTATGTATTATTATATACGTATACATATATACACGTACGCACATACATGTCTGTCTGTAAGGTATGTGTTCCTATACCATTCATCCGACTGTGATGAAACTTTGGAGTGGAGTTAAGCGTGTGTCCGTCAAGATTTCTGAAAAAAATAGGGGAAATAATCCTAATATTGAGAAAAAGGTGGCGTGGTGCCGAAACGGGTAAGGGGGAATAACTAAGTACCCAAAATATATAGAGGAAAATCTTTTTCCACAATGTTTCATAAACTACTGTTAAAATGTCTCATAATTTTGCAGCATTTAGAATTTCAATTTTTTTCACACAATTAAAAAAAAAAAATCACCGTAACGTAGTAATATTATTACTATCGGTATATATGAAATTTGAAGTGCTGAAAGGGTTTTTTTTATAAAATACTTTCGTTATTTGATCCAATTTACTTTTTTTAGTTTTGGAAAATTTTGGTTTCTTAAAAAATTTATTGGAAATTTATATATTTCTTTATGAGATCTTGAGATATTTTGGAGTACTTAGATTGAACTTTGGCACAACTCAAACAGGCATTAAGTTGAAAACCAAACGAACAATGCCGTGGACAATAGTTATTTAAAATTTATGAATATCATTTTAATACGTATATTTTATTCCATGTATAGGTAAAAATTAAGATAAATACATTATATAATATTACATATGAAAGCTATAGCCGTTAACTATATAGTGAACCTACACTACACAATTTTTTCTATATCGTGTATTTCATTCTCTTAAACTGTATGTACGCTGTCTGGTCGTGATTTGAATTCAGCTATCTTTGTTGTGTAAACACGCATCTAACATACCACACGACAATACTTGTACCTAACAATTTATAACAAAAAATGTGCTGAGGACTTTTATTTTCAACCGTAAATATGAAGGATAAGGGCAGAAATTTTTGCTGGATGTTACTCGCGTGACGGGAAGAGATAATGATTTTGTCGTTTCCGTTTCGCGGTTCCATAGAACTGACATTAAAATAAAAAATATAATTAAACCTTCTGAGACAAGTGGAACACAAGACAAAGTAAAAGTATGAACAACTTTTCGCGAAAATATTTTTGCAAAAATTTGTTTTCAAGCCTCGCGTGCATGCGCTTTGTTTCGTGGTCATTTGTTGGAGTTTTTAACTCTCATCGTGTTATATCAGCAAACACAGACGTTATGTCTCTCAGTAACCTTACCCTGAATGCCACAGTCAAATAAATGAAGCCTCTACACAATGACATGCTGCCAATAATCGTTAAGGGGCCTCCCTAGACAGGCTGTGTTTGTCTGTGTGAGGCAGGAGTGGTAAGGGTGCCGTTGACCAACGTGTGTAACGCATTATCGCCTCTCCGCGCAAGACACTCAGCTGGCGTGCAGTGCTTTTCAATTATCTTTTTTACCTTATGAGACTTTAAGTGGTGACCATATTATTATTTCATTTATGGACAGCATAGTACAAAGTCTAATGCTTGTTTGCATAGTTGTGTTTTTCGAATTCGGTTGCTATTTTTCCAGATATGGCAGTCTGGAAAAGCCATGTTTGGCTATTTTGAGTGGCCCGAAAATGATGTTTCTAATAAACGTGCCGAATTTTTAAACCTATAGACACATAGTTTAAAGTGTGTGTTCTTTTTGTAGCTACGCAAATATAATTAGCGTTAAATAGCTACGTCAAAAAAATAATAGCCGTAACACGCTGCAACGCTTTTGAATGGCAGGTAGGAAGGCCCCTTGTGTAGAGTTGCAGATATGTACGTAATGCGCTGAAACAAGAGGCGGCAAAAATTTTATTTCGCGAAAATCACGTGCCGCTAGCAGCGTGGGTTGCGTAACATTGCATATTATATATTATATAATATAGCTGGCATGTTCAAATAAAACGTCTGTTATACAGAACACGAGAATACAAACTATGGTTATAGATGATGGTATATCGCGAAAATATTTTGTGCTAACATAACCTTGAAAACAGGGGTTTCTTGCAACATGTATTATTAGGTGATATACGTCTGACACAACGTAGCTGTCTGCAGACCAATAATATGCATAAAATATTACAATAGCGGGTTCTTACTTGCTCAGTCAAATAGGGTAACAGCTCTATATACTAGAGCAAGCCAGTAATCTTTTCGTAAGCTGTACGTGCGTTGAAACTCAGCAAACAGTCACGTTTTCCCGCGATAAACCACCATCTCTAGCTATGATTGATGTATGGTTAAATTGGTCTGTATACTTCTAGCCAGACGACTAACAATGGAAATGTTAATAGACACATAAAATACTTGCCCTATTAATCGACTGACTTTTACATATGCTTGAAACTCATTCATTTAACGTCTAACTGAAATTTAGTGATGTTTATTTGTAATTATTCAACCACATATCCATCGCCCTGGTAGCAGAAAACCAAGAGGGGAAATTAATAAGTAAGGTCCATGTGCTGCACCATTTAGTAAAGGCATTGTGAGTATTATTTCATCAAGCTAAGGAGTTAAACGCAAGACATTGACGGTGCAAGCGTTTCCCTGTCCCCCCTCCTTACAAAATAAATAATCACTAAACGTTTATATAAGCAACTGTTTTGTGCGTATCAATTACGAGTGAAACTAATACCTTTTCCATATGTTTGGGAACAATAATATTAAAAGTTCCTCAATTGAGGACTAAGTACCATTTTCGACAAAAATGAGTTAGGTATAGAAAGGTGCCAAAACATAAGGTCGAAGACATACCTAAAGTGCTATCTCCTAGTGATATTCATGCGCGCCGTACATCAGCACAATTACATGGTTGGAGTAACATCAACACATTCTAATTCATTGAAAAAAAAAAAAAATATATATATATATATATATATATATATATTAATGTTCATAAGTATTTTGTGTTAGTTACTGTTCGATTGCTCCTGTTTACTACTTTCCTATTGTAAAAAACATGTGAACGTTGGGATATTTCCTTGTTCATTTGTTTGTCGCAATATACTGTTTTGGTCATTATCTCGAAACTTACCCTTTGGCACTTAGCCCCTTATGATTGTTAAGTCTTCAATTCTCCTAAAGATTTTTTTTTATTTCACTAGCTTAGGTCCCTCTCTTTGTTCACGCGCTTTCAAGGGTTGCATGAAGTGGAGGATAAGTTGAACTACTCGTTTGACCTTGAAGTTAGTTGTGGCCCCTAACACAATGTCGATGCTCTCTTAATCTTACTATGGCACTATGATTGTCATATTGTGGCCTCATGATTGTCCTGTTGTGGCCCCATGATTGCCATATTCTGGCAACATGATTATCTTATTATGGCATCATTGTTGCCTCATGATTATCCTCTCGTGGTCCCAGGATTGTCCATGCATGTCATCCATTTGTACAGGGTGTTAAAGTACAGACACTGCGCATTACTATACTGAACATAACGAAGTCAGTTATAAACGCAAAAACCCAGTCCGTTACTCGGTGGCTACGGCTCGGGCATGCAATGTGGTGTAACTTGCGCGGGTTTAATTTATACTCAGTTTCCTCGGAGTTAAAAGCTGCGGTGAAAGTTCAGAGGACGCAATTTGTAAAACCAGCAGTTTGTGCGCAGAGCAAGATAATTTACACGTGTGTTAGTAATGGCCAGGCGCGAGGTAACTGCGTTCTCGTGACTTTCAACTTGACAAATATCCCGTCTTTTCCAGCTGCGCCGCTGTCGCGACTCCTTGCCGAGGCAACCGCCGCCGTCGCCAATCAAGAGACCAATCATAAAGCGGTTATAGTAAGTAATCTGCTGCGGTTAGGTAGGTTTGCTCACACACCTGACCACATTTACTCAATCAACAGCTCAATGTTTAAAAGTCTGCTAGCAACACAGGCTGTTGTCACCCGCTTGAATACTCTACTCGGGTTATTATCTGAACTATTTCCTGAATCGTGAAAAACCTTCAGACTTTATATAAGAAGCCTTAACGATCCAAGCGAAAGGCAAATATCTACTACTTGCTAAGATCTTAAAGGTTAGATGAAGCTGTAAATGAACCTTTTTTTTAACATCCGCAATTGCAAGTGCATGTTGCTGTGTTGTAAAAGAACCATACAATAAAACAAGAAGGGAAAAAATATTAAAAGCCAGTACGAGTAGAGATGATGGTTTATCGCGCGAAAACTTGACTGTTTGCTGGATTTCAACGCACGTCCATAGCTTACAAAAAGATTAATGGCTTTTACTTGTACTTGGAGCTGTTGCCCTATTCGACTGAGCGAATAAGATAAGAATTCCGAAATGGTAATATTTGATGCCTGTTATTGGTCGACAGACAGCTACGTTGCGGCAGAAGTAAATCACCAAATCATATACGTTACAAGAAACTATAGCTTTTCCAAGGATATGTTGGCACGAAACATACCCTTGAAAATACTGTAGTTAATTGTAACACATATTATTGGGTGATGTACGTCTGACACAACATAGCTGTCTGCAGGCCAATGACAGGCATCAAATATTACAATAGTGGGATTCTTACTGGCTCAGTAAAATAGGGCAACAGCTCCACGTACAACGGAGAGCCAGTAATATTTAGAGAAATGCAAAATTCGCGTTATAATTTGGTAGCAGACTAAGCTTCATTTTCCTATACACAACAGAGCATAACCTTCTATTCAATTGGCCACGAACTTTTATGTGTTGTCATTTACGTGTGTTACGTCTTTACAGAGATTGGCCTCTCTACCGTGTAAGCATTCTCCGCGGCAAGTCACGACAATATCGGCCAGCGGGAGACATCGAACGGGCCTATAGTCACTTGGAGTCTAGTCAGATGTCAGAAAATAACGCGAATGTTGCATGTCTCTAGTAATATTTTCATAAGCTGAACGTGCGTTGAAATCCAGCAAATAGTCAAGTTTTCCCGCGATAAACCATCATCTCTAAGTATGAGATGTTGTCAACAAACATAACACACAATGGGGACGGTACCTAGAAAAACAATTCAATATTTGCATGATTTTTCCGAATTATTTTCGTACCAAATGCAACCACGCAAATCATTAATTTCGTTCCCATTTAAATTTTAAAGTTATTGAGGTATAAAAATGTCATATTTCCAAACGCCGCCGTAAACATTGAAAACACGTTCTTATTGGCTATGAATTGTATAACGTAATTTAACAGTTGTTTTTGTTTGCCGCGTTCGCTAGGCATTTTTGTGTGTTTTGGGATTTTACATTGATTTAGAAAAGTGGTCAAATTTAATGAACCCGGTTACTTAAAAGCCAACTTGGAAAATTACTTCGTTGTAAATGCATGCACGGTCGCAGTTACAGATTTTTTTATAATGAAGATTTCTTTGATACCGAGTTGAGAGGAGTGAAGATAGCATGATAGCTCTCGACCACTGCGACGTTTTAGTGGTAGGATTGAGTTTATAACAGTTTAATTCAATTTCCTTAGTGATGATAACTTACTACGAATCAATTTTATTATTTTTAATCCGGTCAAGAATAATACATGTTGGTTTAAAGGCAACCGTGTTAAGTTCGCATTCGTTCAAAAAGTGAATCTACCGAACTAACAGTTTAAATGCTTTCAAACAAACCTGACAGCTCTTACAGGCTGGCGATCTAGCGTTCTGATTGTGTGGGTCGGGAAAATAATATAACACATTAATTTATCTATTACTAATTAATTTTTCTTCCCAACTATTACTACGCTTCTTGTGAGGGACCGCGAAAACTGCAGCAGCAGTGCTGCCATCTATTGAAGAATTTCGTAAAAGCCCGTCCACCTCTCGAAAAACCATTTCTACAGGCGGGACGGCCACGCGGTGGAACAGCAAAAACACGATGAGTTGAACAGATGTCGAGATTTGGTTGCACATTTTAACTTAAAATAAGTTATTTATTTCCTGCTTGCTATGTTGCACTGCATACAATACATTGATATAACCCGTACATTGATAAACCGTATTTTCATCGGTAATAACAGACTGTTTCAGGTTACGTTTTTTTTAGAAACCACGCAGTCAGCCATGTATTGTCAAATAGCACTTTAGTAACAAGACAAATGACGTCACAGAGACACAAACAAAGAAGGCGGCACTCGTTCTTACTGAGCTAAATGAACGCTCTTTTTATTTACGTTTTTTTCTCGAGCTATGCGGACACAAATACAGAATGTGTAATAGTTACTCGTTAGGTTAAATGTACTTTTTAATAAAAACAGAATAAAAAATATTTTACATTCCTATTGCGTATATGAATTTTGTCGCATCATAAATGACGACGCGAAAAATATTTGAAAACAGAACAGTAACAACACATTTCATTTCCGGAATGAAATAAAGTCGTTGTTTGAAGAAAGGTAAAACAAAATAACGATAAAACAGGGATATATAAAATGACAACAAGAATGGACGAGGACAACTATGACAGCACAAAAGACAAGAGACATGGATGGTTTTGAACCACTATAATACAAGGAAGTGGAAACAGATTTCTTTCGACGACACTTCGAGGAAACTTACGTTTTACAGATGATTTTAAGGTACTTGTACCGAATATGACCCGCGATTAAAATTTTTGGCTAGTTCCCCCCTTAATTTAAACGCCTAACATAACAAACAAATAGTTGGCTTCGGCATTTATAACGAGACACAACTAGTAGTCCTTTACTTTTGGCTACATGATGACGCTAAGGGAGCGTTGTAGATGTGTTATAATAGCTCTTCACATTTTTGCAAGTCAGAATATGAAGAAATGTAGTCTTATGTAATATTTTCGCCAGTTATATGAGTAAGAATTTCGCAGTAATTATAAGACGAAATATTAGTGGGCACGATATTTCGTGCATTCATTTGCTGCGCATAGCGAAAGTAAAGCTTGTTACTGCCAAAAATATTCACTCCAACCCATAGTTCACTAAAATATTGCGTAGGACCGCTGTTTTTAACATATATTTACTTCCAAAAACTTCCAGCTATGTAAAAATAACGCTGTCGTTTGTTTATGTATTTTCCCCATTTAAACATTAATGACATCACAATATAAGTGATAACACAATAACATTGCGAGAATATGCCGTTTGAATAAGCTGCATCTATTGTGCGCTTGAAATATCTTGCAGCGAGTTGCAGTCATTCCTTTCTTTTACGAAACTGTTGACGTTCATTACATGCGTTTACCTACGTAAAGAACTCACACTTTACACTATGATCCTGTAGCCTACATAAATCTATCAATGTTGATGTTTCGTTGTATTACACTGCATCCAGAGTTCATAGTTGTACTTATCTGTATTTAAAGACACGTAATTCCTAAAGACTATGTTCATGGTAGTTTTCTTCCACTATATTTAATACCTTTGCGGAAAAATTGAATACCCTTTTCGGCTTAACTTTCTATTAACTTTCACCCGCAAAATTAACACACACATGTCTGTGTATCACAAAACACGTTTAGTTTCTTGTACATACTCCACTGCGGTATATATGTTTGTCAAAGTAATTTAAAGAGATCATACATTAGTTGGCTAAAGCATACTTTGCTTGTTTATGTTTTTCTATTCACTTTAGTTTTCTTCGACAGACATCTGTATCACAATTGAGTATATACAAGAAACTAAATTCAGTCACGCACGCCCATTGAGCAGCTGTTTCAAAGATCACAAAACACATTCCCCCCACCGCCCAAACCTTTCCCTTTGCAGAGATGTTACGGCTATCGCTATTGTGTAACTACTCTGCAGATATAAAGCAGTCGCCCATATACAGTCCAATTATTTTTCACTGTGTAGCTATGCCAGCACTTCGAGCTTGTCCTGCCTACACATCTGGAAAGGTATTCACAATATTTATTTATTAATTTCCTATTTCATGTTCAACGAGACGGTTAATATGACATATAACGGTAGACATATTGCTAAGAAAGAAACAAACCTTCCTAGACACCTCGAAGAACTCGAACATGATTTTGTAAACTTTCGTTTTATCCTACAACGCAGTTTGTAGACTACCTTAGAAATATTTTACACGAATATCTACTAAACTTTTGTAGGGGATCGAGCCGAGCACTTTTTTATACACCGCAGTATTATTCCGCCAGTAAAATTACAGAGCAGCCGGTGAAATTCATGTATTTACACAGCAAGATTACAAGTCTGCACAAACTTCAGAGCTTCGCGTGTAAGGTCACTGGCAGTTGGTTTGAGCGTGCGTGGCGTGGCCTGCGTGAAAGGTCGCGCGGACACTAGAAATATAAACACCATCAAATAATGTTTATGTTCTTAACACAAATCGACGGGGATTGTATTGCAGACTTTATAGTTGAAAAGGGGCGGTTATAACATGTAGCCTAATAGTTAGTGCAATCCATTTATTTCGAATAAGTAATTTATAAATTTGAAAGAATAAATGATGAAGCAATGAAATCTAAATAATTGTAAACACATGTTTTTTTATGTTGGCCAACGAAACAGTGTTATGAAAAGCTATTTAAGGGTTTAATTATATAATTTTTTACATTGACAAGATCGAAGATTAACAATGAACGATTTCGAGATATAAACGAGAATGAAAGTAATATATTTGCTATTTCTGAAACATGGTTACGTCCTCCTCTGCCATCTTAACTAGTTACCATACCAGACTGCAAACTCTTTATTCAGACAGACAAGGTCCAGTGGAGGCATATACCTTCACGTAATCAACACGTTAACTGCTAAGCAGCTGGACGTATCAAACATGGCAGGTATTGCAAATAAATCAAAGCTAGAACAGCTCTGAGTAGAAGTCGCACACAAACACCAAAAAATTGCTACCGTTACCTTAAATAAACCACCTAATGTTTCACACAAAGAATTCAGTTATCTTGAAAATATACTGTTATCTTTAATGTCAGTGTACGACAACGTTATCACTTTAGGAGATTTCAACGTAAATATGCTAAAATCTACTCCAGTTGTAAAATATCTAAGTCTCATATTTTCTGGATACGGCTTCAAACAACTTGTTTCATCTCCTACGCGAACACTTTGACATGTAAAACACTGACAGATTTAATTCTAATTAAAAATGAAGATAGTGTTTCTGACTGTGGACAAAACATTATTGAGTTTACTGATCACAATTTGGTTTACTTGTCTCTAACACTTTGTAGCCCAGTAAAAAAAATATATCGCAGCTACAAACTTTCGATAGCTCCGTATTTATTGAGGACCTATGAAATACGTCATGGGCGACGTTTTGCCCGCAAAATCATTGGATGAAAAAGTTTCTTTATTTAGAAAATCTTAGATTCATTTATTTGGTAATCCTACTCCTTTAAAATACAGCAAGCCAAGAATAATACATTCTCCCGGATGACAGCATCCATACAAATTAAAAGGAAAGAAAGAGATAGAACACAGAACAAGTAGGCCTATTGTGCTTCAAAACTGCCAATAGATTTTGCGTTCTATAAGAAAATCCGCAACAGAGTGACAAGTATGATTTTTAAAGCGATACTAGAACTTTTAATGATCTAGCTTACGTATGTATATCGGCGTGATAAAAAAACGGAACGATTTTAAATATTTCCATGTTAAAGAGACAGTAGTTAAGAGACTTTCCAAACACACTTAAACGTATAAATAACTACGTCATTTAATCTAGCAATCTAGTGAATCAAACGACTTCCACCAGTAAAGTAGTAAATATAAGCGCACAAATACCCTATACAGAATTTAATTTAATAGCGTGCGCGATACTGACGTTTACAAGTATATTAATAGTATGAAGACCTCAGCAATGTGTGTAGACAACATCAATATAAATATGGTAAAACGTTGCACCCTTCACTGCAGTCCTGTAATAACACACATAGTAAATTAATTCTTTCCAGTAATTTACAATCCCCATGTCCTGGAAGCGATCGAAAATAATTCCACTAGCAAAGGTTGCAACCCAACAGAATTAAAGGATCACTCTCAATCAGCATTTGCCTGCAATGTCTAAGATTATTAAAAAAAAAAAGTCCATGCTCAGTTATCAACCTACCTAAATAACAACAAACTAGTTTACATCAGGCAGTCCGGTTTTTGACCTTTGCATAGTACGTAGTCTATACAACCTTATTATACATTACAGACTTTATCTACAAGGGAATGAAGGGAAAACAATTTTTGCCATATTTATTGATTTTACAAAAGCATTCGACACAATCAACCACAGAGAACTTTTGGTGAAATTAACAGCATCTGTGATGTCACACTGCGCTTGCGCTTGCCAAAAAAAAAAAAAAAAAAAAAGATCTTGAAAACCGCACACAGCAAATAGCACTGTCAATGGATTTCTGTGTTCTGATTGGTAGACGGTGCAAAACGGAGTCCAGCAAGAATTAATTCATGAACCGCCATTGTTTTAGTTTTACATCACTTGAATATCGTCCTGTTTTAAACACTCACAATGCTTCCAGTACGCAGATGATACTTGATTATTATTGTCGTGTCGTTTGGAGGAAATGCATGGCAGCATCATAAAAATAAACAGCGATCTACAACATATATCAGAGTAGTGCGAAAAACATTCTCTCAAACTGCTTCTACGTAGTTTAAGGTTCACAAAACGTTTTACACAAAATTAAGGATACTATAAATAAATATTGTTGTAAATGGGAAAAACATACCAGAGAAAGATTCCTGTAAAAACTTAGGAGTAATTTTTGACAAAAATTTATCTTTGAATAAACAAATATCTGAAAATATTAAGTCCGCCTAGTACCGCTTGAAGCTCTTCTACAGTCTCAGTAATATACTAATAACTGACATCAAGCTCTAGCTGTGTGGCGCATTAGTACTGTCGTCTTTTAATTACTGTACAGGATTGTTTACAAATATTAGCAAACCACAATACCGTATAGATAAATGTCAGAATACCTGTTTAAGATACTGCTTCAGTCTTAAAAAATGAGATCATCTAAAAAGAGCGCTTTTTACATCCAAATAGCTAAATACGGAGAATAGAAGGTTAAACCACTTCATTACTCAGATAAGGTAAATAATTGATACGAGAGTTCCAAAATATTTGCCAGAAAAACTAATAAACATTGTTTCCATCTATCACCACGATACACGGAATAAAAACTCTTTTCAACTGCCTAAATGTAATAAATCAATTTACAAACATTCTTACACTTACCTTGCAGGCGAAATTTGGTATGACCTACCGATGGATTTAAAAAACCACTTCTTCTCATTCGTTCAGGGAAACGTGTAAATCAGTTTTTCTCGAGAACCAACTGAAGACAAGGTCATTGAAATTTACTTTCAATTGTACTTGTTCATGAGTTAAACAATCGTTCATTATTTATTATTTTAGTACACTTAAAATTGAAATCTATTTTGTAGTTACTACCGCGTTAAATAAATATTTTTGTGTACAAGATCATACCAATTGCAAACCAGACTTTCGCTGAATTTGGTCGGGAAGAAATAAATAAGTAAAATTGCGTTCAGACAAGCATGTGTGATTAAATGCAACGAAAAATAATTTGTTAACGTTTCGTAATGCCAGTTTGTTACGCCCGGGCGCGGACGAGAAATGCAGTGTAATTGCCGATATGCCGGAGTACACAGATTACAGTTAGCCATCTTAGGCTTCTGGCATATTGGCAGTTTCAGTTGATGTTGCTGCTGATGGTTATTGTGTAAGGCGAGTTTGGTACAATAGATGGTTGAATATCATCTTGTAGCTATTTTACTATTCATTTCCTAATAGTGCAATATCCACGGAGCCTATTTTTCTCTTATTGTGTACATAAAATAATACATATATGAACTAAATTAAGTAGATGGTTTACAGTATAGAAATGGTTAAATAGAATTATAGGTTACAGGGGGCTGAAATAATTTAAGTTAGTAAATACGTTTCGGACCCGAATTTAAGTGCTTAGCTTCCTGTCTGAGGTGATTGGAAATATGTTTTATGTTTCCATTCAACATCCGCATTCTTCCTACTAAAATTTGACTGGTCGGTTGTACCAAAAAGTTAAACATTTAGAACTTCACTACAACACCAACGCCGACAACAACAACCGGATATGAAAGTTGAAATGTTTTCGTGACCAACGCCAATCACCAACAGGCAGTTCTGCAATCACTCTTATGGTAACCTGCCCTTCAACTGTCGTCAATACCAGCAATCAAGAACTCTAAGAACTATTAACTGTGCCAGAGGCCCAGAGATGTCATAATTTGGCGGAAAGGGGGTGGGGAATGCACCCTGGATTTAGAAGGAAAAGTTTATAAAATTTTTTGTGCATTTTGTTATTTAAATAATACTAACGTAAGCATATAAAACTAAAGTTTCAGTATTAAAGTTTATAATTTACACATTCTTAATTAATAAAAAATATTCAACAATGTCACTGCCGCCAAAAAACATATCTTGCCCTCCCCCCAAGAAAAACCTGAAATGAAGCCCCTGCAGAGGTCCTAGTGTATGCAGGCGTGCAGACTTGTGCAGCAAACATGTTGTAAGATGTACCCTGCGCACATCCCAGCGGCGAGACACATGCACGTGAAGCCCCTGCAGAGGTCCTAGTGTATGCAGGCGTGCAGACTTGTGCAGCAAACATGTTGTAAGATGTACCCTGCGCACATCCCAGCGGCGAGACACATGCACGTGAAGCCCCTGCAGAGGTCCTAGTGTATGCAGGCGTGCATTGACTTGTGCAGTAACCATGTTGTAAGATGTACCCTGCGCACATCCCAGCGGCGAGACACATGCACGTGACGGCTTGCTGCATAGCTATGCGCTTCAGTGCACGTGCCGTCTGGATTCCCGACGTCCCGCTGGCGTCCTGTGCCAGCTTTGCCAGCCAGTGACAAAGTACGGTCGCGTCGCAACAGAAGCCGATTAAACCCAATATGTAGGGATACCGCGAAAATATTTTGTGCCAAGATACCCTTGAAAACACTGCAGTTTCTTGTAACATATATTATTGGTAGGGCCCGGTAGTTTTCGCGAAAATATATTTGCAGCACTTTGTTTCAGTGCCTTATGTACACACCTGCATCTCTGCTTTGTGGTCAGTGATTGGATGCCGTAACACCCAGCGTGTGGAGGTTAAACCCGCAAATCACAGACGTGATGTGTGGCAGTTGTCCGTGTACTGATTGGCACAGTCAAATGAATAACGACTCCGCACAAAAACACTCTGACAATAGTCATAAAGTTGAGCTGCAGGTGTATACGTAAGACACTGAAACAAAGTGGCGCAAAAATCTTTTCACGAAAACTACCGGGCCCTAGTGATATACGTCTGACACAGCTGTATGGAGACCAATAATATGTATCACATTATACAATAGCGGAATTCCTATTGGCTTAGTCTAATAGGGCAACAGCTCCACGAACAAACGAAAGGCAGTAATATTTGCATAAGCTGAACGTGCTTTGAATCCCAATAACCAGTCAAGTTTTACCGCGATAAACCATCATTAGAGATGATGGTATATCGCGAAAATTTTTTGTGCCAAGATAGCCTTGAAAACACTAACACAACGTAGCTGTCTACAGACCAATAACATGCATCAAATATTATAATAGCGGTATTCTTATTGGCTCAGTCAAATAGGGCAGTAGCTCCACGTACAAGGAAAAACCAGTAATCAATTGATGAGCTGAACGTTCGTTGAAGCCTAGCAAATAGTCAAGTTTTCCCGCGGTAAACCATCATCTCTAACCATCATATCTAATGATGGATTATGGTGGAAATTCTTTGTTTCAACATACACCTTAAA